>CM062098.1:9711303-9888222 GCA_031163375.1 Conogethes punctiferalis
CAATTTTTGAACCATCACTCGACGCGAATCTCAAGTAATTTTTCCCTCGTAGGCCCCGGTGGGCGATTGGAAAGAAAATCGCAATTTGCGCAGCGGGTCGTACGTAGGTGCTCGTAGCCTATCTGCAGTTGGTGGGTGGCAATGGGTTGACAATCTATAGTTGCCTATAAACTTGCCAATGCCATACTAGCTTTTCAGATGCTTCGTCTCGCTTTGCCTTTATAGATGGTAGGATTGCAATGAGTTCCACACTCACACTTATATCAATAGTTAAAAGAAGTATTAGCTCTTTGGTTTATGACGAAATGTTCCTACAGTGATCTGGTGACATATATGTCTAAAATAACATATTCACTAGCAAGAGACATGCAGAATTATGTTGGAAATTTTATTGACGAATGCACTTTGCAAATAATAAGTAGGTACATATATATACTAGCTGTGCTCGCGACTTCGTGCGCGTGGAATAGTTATTTTTTTGTCCCCGTTTTTTTTTACATTTCCATTATTTCTACGCTCCTAATAGTTTCAGCGTGATGTTATATAGCCTAAAGCCTTCCTCGATAAATGGTCTTTTCAAAACAAAAGAATTTTTAATTCGGACCAGTATTTCCTGAGATTAGCGCGTTCAAACAAAACAACTCTTCAGCTTTATAATATTAGTTAAGATATTATCTCGTACATAATACACTAATTCAGCATTAACTATGTTGAGTTTAATAAGTATACCAAGGTCTTAGTTGTAAGTTCATTTAGTGGAGCTAACATAAAGAGACCAGTCTTGGAAATGGAGCACCCGTTATGAGTAGAATGACTGCAGTAGTTAATTATATTTTGGCACTGCAACTCGTTTAAAACTTTTACGCTTTAATGTAAGTATTCTTTAAAAATAATATTGGTATTAGTGGCAGATGAGTAAGTGGTCTGTCTACTGTAAACAGTAAGTAAACACGTCCATGGACATCAGAAATGCTGGTCACAGCCAAACCACCTGCCTACCGCGAGGAAAGAGCACTTTTTAAGCCACGTTTAAAGAAGGACAGGTCGTAGCGATTAGGAAACACCGCGGCTAAGAGGTAAAAAATGGAAAAGAAAAATATACATCATCCTAACTTAATAATAACATATTTTATCTGTTGTAAAAAAGCCATGTAAGTTTCCTCAGAAAGTAAATAATAAAAGTTTTGATAGAATTGGTTTTAATGATAAGCCTTATAAGTATAGCTCGCTATAGTTTATTTTTCTTAATATCGTCCGATAAAAATAAAGATTGTATTATGTTTATTACTTCAATTCAAAGTTATAGATTACAAAACTTCTAGTCACATTCGTGTGTTCTACATAATTATGTTCGAGAATTACAGTTTCCAAACTAAGATTCAGTAAATGATTGAGGCAAACCAGTAGAACTAGCCCGTAGCTGTTAATAATTGAACCAGTTGATCAACTATCGCACACCGTGCGGCAATGATCGACTAGTGATGTGACCACTTACCGGTATTTTCGGTTTGTGTATTTCACCGGTAATTTAAACCAATTACAATTTCAAAATCACAGATACGGGCTTAACCAAAAACGCTTAATTTGAACCATCCACCAACCATGACGTCACAAGTTGCATATATATATGATGTATTAAATGTTGAGTGTATGAGTTACCTAGGTTAGACGTGAGGTATGTTAAGTGTTATTGAAACCTACGAGCGCGCTTACACATAAAATTTTAATACCGATTCTCCTCTTACCCTTAACATCTGAATTGGGTTCCCGGAGCTCGTGGGGGGTTAGGGTTGGGCCGGCATGGCAGTGGCAACTGACAGGTAAGTGACCACTTACTTGCCAGTTGTCACAGCGGCTTGGGCTTCTCTTTCGCTTTCCATCAGGCGTTGGGAAGCCAATATGTTAAAGAAAAAAGACAAAGTATTCCATAGCTTATCCGATCGTACTAAGTAAAAAGGTAGAAGAAATCGAACAATTCGAGTCCTTGAACTTGCACCATACACGATGCCTATGTTCTTATTCTATAGTTTTTTAATCCCCATCCTAACTTTTAACTTTTATCATTTTTAATTTAGAGACTCGTGCCTGGATTCCACAGACAAACTATTTAAATAGTTTTGTGGGACTATGTCTATATGTAGTTGTGAACTTTGTTTGGTGTAATAATAAATAAACATAAATCAATAAAATAACGACAAATGCAACACCAACCACCTAAAAACATAGAGGTATAAAGATAATTCACCATCCATTCTGCTCTATCATGCAATGCGGTGCGGTTCGTTGCGAATTCCTATTAGCGAGAATTCAGTTAAGTTCCCAAATTGATTCCGTTCAAATGTTCGTTTTAGCGGACTCACTGTTAATGTTTGCGTAGAGAATGCGAATCGGCCATTTTGTCCGGACTCCGGGATGAAAATAGAGCGGTGGAAACTGTGTGAGTGAGCGGGGTAGGATGAAAAAGGTAATAATGGAGAATTTATTTGTCTATGTTTCAGTCCGTTTTTTTACATGTTTGTGCAATAAATAAAAATCAGTCTACATTGCTCGATACCAAAGTAAGTAGCTTAAGCACTTGTGTTATGGAAGAACAACGAAGGTTCCTAAATATACATATAAATACCTAAATACAATATAAGCACCCAGACACGGAACAAACCCGTGTGTTCATTACACGAATGTTTGTTCTGGTTGGAAAATGAACCACGACCCTTGGTTCAGAAGGCAGGGGTCACTGCTAATTGAGCCACCGAGCCAAAGCATTACAAATCACAGTTTTTACATGAAAATGTTTTGGGGGAGTTCATTCGCTTCGGGTGTTCCAGAGTAAACATTTTAAACTAAATGTAGCCTGTGTTACTCAGTGATAATTAGCTTTCTAATAAAAAAAAAACGGCCAAGTGCGAGTCGGACTCGCGCACGTAGGGTTCCGTACCACTGATTGAATGAAAAAAATTAGGTAATTTTGATTCATGATGTTTAAAAAAAAACTACTGTCAGATTTCATTAAAACTAATTTCGTTTGTAGTTTACATAGTTATACACATCATATATTTTTTTCAGTTTTATAGTGCCCATATTTTAAGAAGTTTACGGGGGGGGGCGGGGGGACACAATTTAACACTTTGGAAGAGTCTGTCGCGCAAACTATTCATCTGAGAAAAAAATGATGTTAGAAACCTCAACATCATTTATTTTAAATACCTATCCATAGATACCCCACAAGTATGTTTGATGTAAAAAAAATTGAGTTTCCGTTCCATGTATGGGGAACCCAAAATTTTAGATTTTTTTCTGATTTACTTTAAAATCTTAATGCGGTTAACAGAATACATCTACGTACCAAATTTTCAATAATGTAGCTCTATATTTTCGATAAACTGGCTGTGACATACGGACGGACAGACAGACAGACAGACATGACGAATCTATAAGGGTCCCGTTTTTGCCATTTTGTTACGGAACCCTAAAAAGAATTATTAAAATCGGTCCAGTGCTTTTTGAGTTTATTCGTTACATACAAAAATACAAATCTTTCCTCTTTATAATATTAGTGTGGATACATTTTCTTTTTAGATCTTCAAACCTTCAACACATTGTGAGGGCAGTAAAATATCATTTTAAGTCTCCAGTTGCAGTGATAAAATCCTATGACATCACTAGCCGGCTTAATTGACAGCCGACCGGTCGGGAGGGGACGTGGGTTCAAAAAATCGATCGCCGATACAGTTACATTGGAATCTAGTCGGAGCAAAGGGTTCGTCGAGAAATTACTGCAAAATATACCTACTTGCAGTCATTTTTCATAAAGAGATGCATATTCTTTTTGCACCAAAAACTTAAATATTAACTGGTAAAGGGTATGACAGACATATCGTAGTGCAATGGAGGCGGCTTTATTGCTAAACGCGATCTCTTCCAGATAACTTCAGGTAGAGGATTTTTTTTTTTTGATTTATTAGGACAACCAACAAAATTAGCACCATTACATAATAAAAACGATACAGGAAACACAAACTTATAGCTAAGTGTCACCTTAATTATAGGTTGCCACGGCATGCAATGTGGACTTTGATTCGATGAATTATGTACATATTACCTATATTATAAATATATGCTGAAGAGAGGATATAAGGGAGGATAAGAGGGATATAAGATTACTTATTGAAGTATCTTGTACTGCAAGAAGAATTAGGTAAGTAGGATGGTTGAAACGTTAGGACAATCCGATGGTTCCGGGTTCGACCCCCGGCCGGGCGCCCAGTCACGAGTATTAGTTACGTCAATACAAGCAAAAACTATTTACTTTTGTATTTTGTATAACATAGATTGTGGTACAATTTAAGCGGTCTTATCGAGAAGCTACGCCCTGCGATCGCCAACCCGCCTGCCCAGCGTGGCGATTATGGATATATCCTCCAGATGTTTGCCCTTAGTGGCGAACAACTGGAGAGGTCTATGTCCAGCAGTGGACAGCAATAGGCTGATGATGATATCGCTAGAAAGCTATTTCTTTCAGACAACCTTCAGGTAAAGAAATTGTAATTTAATATATGATTATCTATGATTTATTCCTCTCTTCACGTAGTATTCTATCGATAAAAAGGTCGATATCGCTACACCACTATCTAAGGAAGCCACCAATTACTTTCAAGTTTATTCTCGCGTCGGCTTCCAAGGGTGCGTTGTTACACGCGTCACGGTGACGTGGCACAAACTTGTACAAATAAACAAGGTCTTATATGAACCGGAAATAGTGATGTGGTAATGTATCTGTCGCAGTCATCTGGTTGAATCTCCTATTCAATTGAATGGCTGGCGCGTTCATTGAATGACGACATTCAATTGAATGACTAGACAGAACGTTAACTAAACACGCGTCACTTAACGTACAACTAGGTAGCGGATTGAAACATAGCCCTTTGAAAAGAACGGACGTAAAAGCAGTCAGGTAATTGTAATTTAGTTCATTCTTTTCCCACGCGGCGTTAGTAGTCACCAAAACAAATATGGCGTCAAAGATGAACAAAAAGATATGAACAGTGTTGATATTTTTTTGATTAGATTTACTATAAACTGACTTATTCGTAATAAAATAGTGTGACAGCATTAATTTACCCATTAATACGCCGCCGCCGGATACTTTTAAAGAAAAATTATAAACTAAAGTTGGCTTTTACCCATTCAACGACTATGCTAAAATGACGTTCAGTCAAGACGTTGAACGTTTCAATCAATAACTTGACGAGTTGTGCTTTAGGCATTCAATTGAATGTCGTCATTCAATTAATTAGGAGATTCAACCAGATGACTGCGACATATTGATAAGTGTACCCGTGTGGTTTCCGGAGTACAAGTTTCGGCTTAGTTTGGGGCTAGGTGGCGCTGTGTAGCCCAGCGTGGCATGTAGGATCCTTTAAACGAAGCGTGAAGAAGTATCTTGTAGGCCGGCATGGCTGTGGTGGCTGACTGGAAACTGAGGTTTCCCGCCCGCAGCCAGAGCGACTTGGGCTTCCTTTTCAGCTTCCCATCAGGCGAGAGGAAGCCACTATGCCGAGCCAATATAAAAAATAATATTATTTCAGAATACGTTCCATAAAATAACATATCAAACAAAACATAACATATCACACAAACATGTCTAACTTACAACACCCCTCTTTCTACGTTGTAGGCTAAAAACACACAGTTCCCGCATTAGTTATTCGCTCCCATATCCTCGGGACTTATAAACAAATCCTCCTGCAGGCGCGGTGGATTGTTTGTCGTCGCATGCAACAAGGTATGTGCATAATTAGTGGGTTCTTGTTCCGGAATGGAACCGGGTAATTGCTTTATACCTGCAACTTGTTTACGCTGCCTGTGGAATATTCGGTGGATGTACGAGTGTGGTACAAAATGAGTGCTTTTTATTGCTATTATTGAGGGACTAACTGTGCCCGCGCTTTCGTCCCCGTGGAATAGAGTTTTATCTTCTATTTATCCCCTTGGGGGTGTGATTGATCAAAATCCTTCTTATCGGATGCCTACGTCATAACATCTACCAAATATCATACCATCTACAAAACGGAGCAACGAATTGACGTGATTTTTAAGTAGAGATAGTTGAAGGGATGGAGATACTTTTTGCCCCCCACTTCCCTAAAATGGGGGGCGGAAATTTGTATGGAGCATTCACCCCGAATTTAATACAAGCGAAGCAGCGGGCAAAAGCTAAAATACAGGAGTGTAGAACGGGAAATTTAGTACATAGTAGAAATTTCATCAAAACTCCCATATAACAGCTCGCTTGCGCACCGCAATTCACGAAACACTAAAACTGTATGCAAATTCGTTTACGTGTCCCCACTGACCCCCGTTGGTCCCGCACTGCTCTATCCAGGGCAGTTGGGCAAAAAGGGCAAATCGTTTGGACGTAACAATTAGAATGGTAAACTGAACGCCGACTGTTGGCTATCGGAAATGGACTGCAGATGTGCAGTTGATACTGGGGATACGTTTTTGATTTACCTTTGACACAAAAGATGCATTCTGATAAAGCTAGACTTGTAACTGAATGATTTTTACGTCCCTAGATTTTTGCGTTCATTCCCAGTAACGGGGTAAAAATATATTGAGAGACCTAAAACTGTTGGTATATTATTCTGGTGATTGCCTTTTTCATATATAATTTCAATAGAGGTAGGGCATAGCGAATCTTCGCTCGAATTGAGCCGCCCGTCCGGGGAAGGACCTCCACCCTATAGAATACCGCAGCCAAATGACCTCCGGGTCGTGTTTCTGCTGGTGAGTAGGGTTTCCGGAGCTCGTGGGGGGTAGGGTTGGGCCGGCATGGCAGTGGCAACTGACAGGTTACTAACCAGTTACTTGCCAGTTGTCACAGCGATTTGGGCTTCTCTTTCGCTTTCCATCAGGCGTAGGGAAGCCATGATGTCGAGCCACTATAAAAAAAAATTATTCTTCATCTCACCTCAGAAATATTGGACATAGATTAATTTGTTCTTTGTAATAAACACTCTTTTAAGCTGTGCCCGCGGCTTCGCCCGCGTTGCCCCCCATTTTAGGGAAGTGAGGGTTAGAAAGGGGCAAAAAGTAGCCTATGTTACTTATATAGAAAAAAAAACTACCTGAAAACCCGTTCGGTGCGAAGCCATTCAATGGACTTTCAGCCTCCTTAACACTTTCCATTTTCGCAAAAGCCAAAGCCTCTTCCAAAGCCAGATTCGAACAGTCATTCCAACATTTCAGACTAATGAGCCAAGAACTACTGTAGTCACATCCAAACGCCCCGCCGGATATCGAACCCCGGACGCGGAAATGAGGCCCGCTAACAGATCGCCAATAGAAATAATTTGTGTTGGGATTACATCGCGTTTGGAGGCTTTCGAGTATTGCATGGGGGGAGAGTGGGGACAAACGGTCTATTATTTATTTTCATCAGTTCAGCAACAGCTGTCCAAGGCCCTAGAACGCGCGGCAGGCCCAAGAAACGCTGGCTGGATGTCGTCAGAGCGGATATGGCAGAGAACAATCTCACGCCAGAGGATGCCGAAGATCGGGCAAAGTGGAGGAGATTGAGTAGGAAAGCGGACCCTGGTACTAGTAGGCCGGGAAAACACTAGGGCGAAGAAGAAGAAGAAGTTCAGCAACAGCTTATGTTTGTCCCCGTTTAGGGGCTCATCATCATGAGCCTTTCTACTGGCTCGGTGGCTCAATTGGTAGTGACCCCTGCCTTCAGAACCAAGGGTCGTGGGTTTGATTCCCACCCGGTACAAACATTCGTAAGATGAACACTTGTGTTTGTTCCGTGTCGGGTGTTTATATATGTATTTAAGTATTTATTTGTGGTACCTTCGTTGTTCTGATACCCATAACACAAGTGCTTAAGCTACTTACTTTGGGATTGGAGCAATGTATGCAATGTTGTCTGATATTTATATTTATAACCCTATTACAGTCCACAACTGGACATAGGCCTCTTCAGTTGTTCGCCGCTTAGGGCGAACATCTGGAGGATATACCCATAATCGCCACCCTGGGCAGATGGGTTGGCGATTGCGGGCGTAGCTTCTCGCTCCGGTAATGCTGTTGCTCGTAATCGATCTGTGGTACTTTTTTATAGTAGCTCGACATAATGGCTTCCCTACGCCTGATGGAAAGCGAAAGAGAAGCCCAAGTCGTTGTGACAACTGGCAAGTAACTGGTTAGTTACCTGTCAATTGCCACTGCCATGCCGGCCCAACTCTTACCTTCGACGAGCTCCGGAGACGCTCCTCACCAGTAGAAACACGACACGACGAAGCTATTCTTACAAATGATCGAGTTTGAGCGAAAGAAAACGTTCAGGAGAACATTATCAATTTATCCCGTAAAAGCATAATGAAAAAATGCAAAAGTTCCCCTTTTAGCTAAGCTAGCTAGCTAGTTAAGTTCGCCTTTTAGCTAATTAGCTGACTAAAACTTAAACGCAATTCATCGGCCCCGCTATCCCCGCTCTCCTCTGGAGGGGATACTTCCACTTCCGACCTTGGGAGGTGGACGTCGCGACGGCGTGATAAATTGGTGCGGGCCCATCTAATGAAAATCGGTTAAGGGCGAGAGAGACTCAAGCTTTTAGTGTTCCGTAACTCAATTATCATATTAATTTTGTAAGAAAATGTAAGCGGGTTTAATTTTTTAAAAGTTAGGTCATCTACTTGTCGCATTCTTAATACAATAATGACCTAACTCAACATTTTGGAAAAATTAGTTCACTCTTAATTGCACAAAACAGACATTACAGAAAAACACATTACATACAACACGAAGTACCATTTAGGTGGTCTTATCGCTAGTAGTAATCTCTTCCGGACCACCTTCATAACCTAACCCCCCACAAGCTCCGGAAACCCTACTCACCAGCAGAAACACGACCCGGAGGTCATTCCGGTATTCTACAGGGTGGAGGTCCTTCCCCGAACGGGCAGCTCAATTCGAGCAAAGATTTGCTATGCCCTACCTCTCTTCTCGCTTGCTCGTCTGCCATCCACAGTAATAAAAAAACCGACTTTAGCTGACTTAACACTAAAGTGTCACCACAGTTTATCCATTCCACAGCGGAACCCTAATAGGCACGCTTTCTCACGACTCATCCCATGAGGTAATTAGGTATATTCCGCCCTTTCCTTGCGAATCTTTTTGCTTTTACAATTATTTTTATTAGGGCTATTATTTTCGCCAAGGAAAGAGGAATGCATCAATCACACAAATGGTCATATCTTCATTTCCTTTGATGTAGGTAACCTTTGTGTTCATATTTTCGCTCGTAAAAAAAAGTTTATACATTTTAAAGACTCTGCTTTTTCTATAGACTCTTTTATGGGGAATGCTCCGAGAAAGTGTTTATTAAAATGATGCCCGTAGTCAAGGCCGTCTTAAATTATGGGGCCCTTGGGCACAAAGGAATTTGGGGCCTTCGGTCACAAAATAAATTGGGGCCCTTGAGCGTACAAGCATTTGGGGCCCTTGGGGACACACAAGGATTTGGGGCCCTTGGTTACACACAATGATTTGGGGTCCTTGGGTAGAGTACAGTAGCCGACTTAATAAGCATGAGACTATTTCTACAAGGATAATTTTTTATAATAGACAAAAATACCTATCACAGTCCACTGCTGGACATAGGCCTCTCCAGTTGTTCGCCACAGGTTAAACATCTGGATGTACCCATAATTGCCACGCTTGGCATGCGGGTTGGCGATCGCAGGGCGTAGCTTCTCGCTCCGGTGACGCTGGTGCCCGTCATCGGCCTGTAGTTTCTAGCTACGCCTTCAATCGTGATGTTTATACCGCCACCAGTTTCCCAGAGCCTCGTTTGTTGTTCAGCAGGATGCACCAGAGGCAGTTGAGGGTAGCTTGGGGTGATAAGATGATGGCTCGCTCCCTTACATCCCTTGATGTTGATATACCCCATCTCATCTTAATCCGTTGCCACTAGTAACGTGTTATTTTTTCTCGTTATACGAATTATCCCTTGGCCGATATTCCCCCGACTTGCTATTACTATTTACTGGAATTTATGCGTCGATATTTCTTTCATTCCCCTAATCCATAGAGGATTTATCTCTGCAGATCAGCATTTATGGTCAATCGGTTGAACGGAAGTTTAAGCAATTTGGTTTGTATGAGATTTAACAGTTCTATACGGGGATATGTACGAGGTACATTCAAATTGTAATGTATTTTTTTGACGCTGCCTTCCAGAATATGTTCGTGGTTTGTATGCGAGGTTTCTGGATTTAGAATGATAGATAGATTTGACTGGCTCAATTGGTAATCCTGTACCTCCAATACCTCTGCCTTCTGAGCCAAGGGTCGTGGGTTCGATCCCCACACATTACAAACATTTGTGTGCATTAACATGTCAGTTTGTATTTGGTCTGGATGTTTTCTATGTATTTATTTCCAAAAAAAAAAATATCTAAGTAAGTTTATCAGTTGTCTAGCACCCATAGTACAAGCTTCGGCTTAGTTTGGGGCTAGATGGCGCTGTGTGGCCCAGCGTGGCATGTCTTGGGTTATTATTTATTTATTTAGAATATGTCCAACCCATTTCATCCCGTAGGTGTCGTAAAAGAAGACTAAGGGACTATCAGGGGCCAAGCCTATCAGCAATCCAGCAGCGTTTACTTAGGTACGAATGAAACCTACTGCGGTCACCAACCCGCCTGCCAAGCGTAGTGACTTAGGCAAATCTCCCTAAATAAATAAATAACCCAACACAGCTAGGGGTGAGAGCCTTCCGCTCCCCCAACAGTCCGATGATGATGACAAGGCCGGCCTGGCCATCATCGTTGTCATTTAGAAAAAAAAAGGGCCACACAGCACCACCTGGCCCCAAACTAAGCCAAAGCTTGTACTATGGGTACTAGACAACTGATAAACTTACATAGATACTTTTTTGTAAATAAATACATATTGAACATAGAAAACACCCAGACCAAACAAACAGACATGTTAATGAACACAAATGTTTGTGCTGTGCGGGAATCGAACCCACGACCCTTGGCCTATGAGCCAAGGTCACTACTAAATGGCAATTGTCATTGGGGGAAGCGTATAATGCAGCAGTGACGTTTTCAGGCTGTTAATGATAGGCAGATTTCTCCTGTAAAGTAACAGACACACAGACCTACATTACAAAAAAAACTCATATTTGGTGCAGTCCATTTCATTTACATCTGATTCTTCACTACGCTCCAACACCTCCCTCAAAGTATAAATAGGATTCAAATTGAATCTTCAATGTAATCCTGGGGTGGACACGTCCAGAACTCATTAGTGACCATTTTAGCCATTAATGCGGCGGATATGAGACGAGAAGTGTTCGCGCTTCAGCGAAATATTGGAGTAAGGACCTAAAATGGACGTTGGATACGGCATTACGCGGAAGAGTTTACTCAAACTAATAGGGAATATGCATGACTTTTTTTATGGATTTATTATCTTTTATCTTCCAGATACATAAATATCAAAGAATTTTTAAAATACCTTTTCTATTAAGCGAGTTATAAAGCGTTAAAGTTATTGCTTAGACAGAGAGATCCGACGTGGCGGATGACGTCACGTACCGTGCCCGCCATACAAACTCCATATAAAAATCTGTTTCGCGTGAGAGTGAGGGATGCATTCACTTTCAACGACTGTATCTCGCCCAATTTTCAGCCAATTTTGATTTTGTTTTCACTGTTCGTAGTATATTTTTATGTATTTTACGATAAATTATTTAATACGTGAAATTATTTTTCATGCATATTCCCTATTTAGGTTTGTTCTTGTGTTCGTATGGTTTCCGAATCTAGAATAGGACTATCCCATCTCATCCCGCTTAACGTGCCTTCCGAAGCAGAGCGACTGCCATCAGACTTAAGTAAGCTATACCCATTCCCAGTTAGGAGTTATCATCATGTCTGATATGATGTGACGACTGCTATCTGAGTTGGTAAAGATAGCACCCGGGACCAACAGCTTAACGTGCCTTCCGAAGCACGGTGGAAATCGGTGTCAAATTTTGGTCACCCATCATCGGATTGACCGCGCCAATGGTTGCACAACGTTGCGATCATTGTTAAGCGTACAAGACCGCGGCGCCACCGAGCTCCTCTTCGAGAATTGTGATATGCTGATGATGATGAACTAAATTTTTGGGACTAAAAGGTCACTTCAACAACTCAAAAATGCCACATCCACTACCCCTCCTATTTCGCAACACTAAAATCTCATCAGCTTTCGAGGAATCGAGTACATTTCATCTCCATTGGAACTGAAAATTACGGTACACAGAACATTTGTTGTTTATAGTCGGACAAAGGGCGCGTAGTTCTGTTGCATTCACATTGTGGGTCGTTCTCTTTGTTTTTTGGCTCCGGATATTTTTTTTTTCCATTGTTTTGGTTTACTTTTTTCAATGGATCATTTCGCTGTTAAGGAGAACTCAAAATAGGGAATGCATGCCTTTCTTTGTGCTTCCTGCACTACGTTTGTGAAGAAGTGGTATCCACTCCAGATCTTTCTTTAACCTAACATACTGCCACTTGAGCATAATAATCCAGAGAGTTATATCTGTCACAGTAAATTTTAAAATATCGTAAATTCTGATCCCTCGAGATTGTAAACTGTCGAAACATTTCAAACTGTAACATAATGCTTACAGTTTAACAATTATTTTTCAGAAGACTGCGCGTTAAATTATCACCAGTTACATTTTGATCGATCACATCTACCGAAAAATAATACGTTATATTGTAAGCAGTTGTTCGGCAAGAAATGGTTCACAAATCTCGCAAGATGGATTATAATCTAACGGTATTTACAATTTCATCAAACGAATGTTTGTCGGGTGGGGATTGAACCCACGACCCTTTGTTCAGAAGGCAGGAGTCACTACCAAATCGAGCCACCGAGCCAGTCAGTCACAACAAAAAAAGAAGGAAAAATGTGACCTAAGATTGAACATGCTTACTTAGGTAATGGGATGTAAGGGAGTGACCTATCTTCTGTTCGCTCCAAGCCAACCTCACCTGCACGTGGTGCATCCTGCCGAATAACAAACGAGGCGCTGGCAACCGACTGGTGGCGGTATAGCCATCACTATTGAAGGCATCGCTAAATACCACAGACCGATGACGGGCAGCAGCGTCACCGGAGCGAGGAGCTACGCCCTGCGATCGCCAACCCGCCTGCCCAGCGTGGCGATTATGGGTATAACCTCCAGATGTTGGCCCTAAGTGGCGAACAGCTGGAGAGGCTTATGTCCAGCAGTGGACTGCAATAGGCTGATGATGATGATGATGACTTAGGTAAAACCTATTTACTACGTAGCCTTAAGTATTTCCAAGTTCTAACGAACGTAACTTGCTACGTTATGTTCAAAGAGCAGAATCTATCGAATAGGAAGGGTAGGTACACGACATTGGATCGAATACTTATCATTTTTAATATCGTCCAGCCTTATCGACAGACCTCGGCATTCCTCGGGCGTGGTACAAGTATAACGTTTGTTAACTAAAAGTGTCACATTACTCTTCTTCTTTGCGTGTCGATGGCAAATTGACTGGCTCAGTGGCTCAATTGGTAGTGACCCCTGCCTTCTGAGCCAAGGGTCGTGGGTTCGATTTCCACCTGGGACAAACATTCGTGTGATGAACACTTGTGTTTATTTCGTGTTTGGGTGTTTATATTTGTATTTAAGTATTTATTTGTGGTACCTTCGTTGTTCTGATACCCATAACACAAGTGCTTAAGCTACTTACTTTGGGATCGGAGCAATGTATGTGATGTTGTCTGATATTTATTATTTATTTATTTAAATAAAAAATCACACCTGCTGTGCCCAGTGCTCCACCACTCCAATCGCACCCCCAGTCGCGGACACAAGCTCTGCTAGTGAGCAAGTTTCACCACACGCCGAACAGCAAATCATATGGGACATGCTTTGGAGAGGAGCACCACAGTCGTAGGCCAGGTCCGACCCATCAGCGTAACCCCACCTGAACCACATTACTCTTGAAGAAAATTAAAACCTATAGACAACAATGAAGAGAGGAAGGGCATAGCGAATCTTCGCTTCTTCGCTCCCCCCGTCCGGGAAAAGACCTCCACCCTATAGAATACCGCAGCCAAATGACCTCCGGTTCATCTTGCTGCCGGTAAGTAGTTTCCAGAGCTCGTGGGGGTTAGGGTTGGGCTGGTATGGCGGTGGCAACTGACAGGTAACTGATCAGTTACTTGCCCGTTGTCAAAGTGACTTGGGGTTCTCTTTCGCTTTCCATCAGGCGTAGGGAAGCCATTATGTCGAGCTACCAAAAAAAATCACAGCTTTATGGGTATTAGATTTTTTTGACCCGAGTATTTGATATGACTTTAAGCTGGTTATCTACACTCGTTCTTGAGAGAAAGAGGATCTTGACAAACGGACGGACAGCAAAGTGATCTTATATGGGTTCCGTTTATGGAGGGTAGGTATATTACGAAACGCGGACGTTCCATACTATACCTACAAAAATGCACGGTGCATTTCTATATCAAACATAGTTTTAACCCAGTTTTAACCTATTTAGTTTTAACCCAGAGGTATGGAATGGAACCTTTCTTCTTCTTTTCGTGTCGTCGATGACAATCTTTAACAAGATCCGGCCAGTGTTCAGCCACACGAACCGCACCTACAGCCCTCATCAGCTCTCGCGTACAACTTGGAACCCTATCATCATCAGCCTATATCAGTCAACTGGTGGACATAGACCTCTTCCAATGTTCGCCACTTGGAACCCTATAAAAGATACTTATGTCATCTAAAAATAGTATCCAATGGTGTGAGGTTTTTAAAGCGAATCAATTATACTGAAATATCCCCGTGAGCGGAATAACACGGCTTAGCTATTCCTAGCGATTTGACGGTATTAAATATTTGTAAACAGATGGCGCGGTATATCCGGAACACTCAACGAAATGAAGTGTTTACAAACTGTTGCTCGCTTTCGTTTATTTTGGTGTTAGAAACTATGTCAATGTTTTCATCATCATCATCATATTCAGCCGTAGGGGATTCACTGCAGGACATAACCCCCTCCCCCTTGGGATTCTGCAGCCAATCTCTAAGGAGCCAAAAAAGCAGGTTTAATGTGCAAAAGTATTGCTCTTTTTATTTGACATGTAAGAAATTTAAAACATACGGACAGTTATTCAAAAAGTTTACATAGCTAATTTCCTGACAGATGTTAAGCAAATGACGAAGTCCAAAAAGATGCACATTCTCAGTGCAAAGCCATAAAAAAAAAGTCCAAAAAGAGTAAGCGATCCTCATCACACCTGGTTAGTGCAACGCGGATCGATCACACTATGACGGCCTGCATAAGTGCCGCTTCACGCCCCGTTTAAAGACCCAGGCCTATAGAAGATGATTTAATTGGTTGGTAGTGCCAATATTCTAAAAAGATATCGTATAATATTTTCTTATATCCAGAGAAATCACAATTAAATATGAACCTTACTGCCACTACATTCATTCACAGCTGAAATATTGTGTACTACATACAGTGAGACAGTTCATAGTAAAACATTTCCATATACACAAACTCCGCCAATATTAAAAGCAGTATTCGCAAAGGGAACAATATCGCCCGCCATTGACTGACAACAGAGTGACAGCTGTCAAATTTGTTTTAAGCGGCGCCGCTAAGCCCCAATGTGCAGACTACTTGATGGTTCCATGGAAGATGGGCGTTTCTGAATATGGATCTGGTAAAATTAAGTAAACGGTCTTAGTAGGCTGATGATGATGATGATATCTCTCGGGTAACATGTCATAATGATGATGATATGAGGAGCTCGGTGGCGCCGCGGTGAGGAGCTCGGTGGCGCCGCGGTCTTGTACGCTTCACAATGATCGCAACGTTGTGCAACCATTGGCGCGGTCAATCCGATGATGGATGACCAAAATTTGACACTGATTTCCTCCGTGCTTCGGAAGGCACGTTAAGCTGTTGGTCTCGCGTGCTATCTTTACCAACTCAGATAGCAGTCGTCACATCATATCAGAGATGATGATAACTCCTAACTGGGAATGGGTATAGCTTACCCTAAGTGTTGCGGAGGTATGATGGCAGTCGGCGTATGAGTGTAAAAAGCTTAGCCCTCGCCAAATCTCTCAGTTTGGGAAGCCGACCCTGAGACAATCGGGAATAAGGCTAGGATGATGATGAACATGATGATGATGATGTATCCTAGAGGCTATTTATTAATTTGGCCGCTATACCTCGTCCCTTAGACCACACGAGGAGACGTTGAGGGCGCTAGGGTGCCGTTGACGCGGCGCACTTTATCAAACCTTTCGGCCACGAAAAAGTTTCCCGTCCAATTGTCTTCAATATACCAAGATTATGGATGTTCAAATTAGGGCCGTCATTGCGGATGGGGAAGTTAACGGACGTCAAAATTAGAATTAAGTAGGTTATATGCATAGGGTTCTTTATTATGCATGAATATGTCTATTTTTAGTACCTATGGGCGTTTCATCATCATTCTCAGCCTGCTAGACATAGGCCTCTCCAGTTGTTCTCTACTTCAGACAAACGCTCGGGAGTTTTTACCCAACATCTAGGCGTATGCTGTGTATAATTATATTAATTCATCATCCATCATCATCATCATCAGCCTATTGCAGTCCACTGCTGGACATAGGCCTCTCCAGTTGTTCGCCATCTAAAGCAAACTTCTGGAGGACATACCCATAATCGCCACCCTGGGCAGGCGGGTTGGCGATCGCAGGGCGTAGCTTCTTGCTCCTAAGGTAAGTAAGGTAAGGTATCTAAGTTTATTAGTTGTCTAGTACCCATAGTACAAGCTTCAGCTTAGTTTGACTAACTTGGAAGACGCTGTGTAGTCCAGGGTGGCATCTTTTCAAAGTTTTTGCCAGCACCTAAGCATACATTGCTAAAAGTATTCCACTTTTTCACTCCATATTTTCAGAATAGACTTCGGCGAAAGGTCTAAAAAGTGTAAATGTAGGTACTATTGCTTAAACTTTTCCCGGAACGCGGGACCACTTCAGGACCTCAGTAAAGGGCACTATATGGGTAAATAAGGTTGCCATTTTACAACGGATCTTCGCTTAACATCGAGTGAGATTGCGGTTTGAAAGCTCACCTAGAATGTAGCAATCTAGTGTAACCTTTAGAGGGCCCAAGAGGTATCAGGAAAAGAGGTGTTTGAAGCACTTTATGTAGCGTCTCGGTATTACGTCGGGAAAATGGGCTAGTAAGCTGTTTTCTATATTGGCTTTCTATCAATAGTCTGCTCAATTATTAAAATAATTTAAGACTGATCAGAGTCTTGGAGTGGACCCTACTTTTAGGCAGACTTAGTGTAGAACGCCCAGCAACTCGTTGGGCTGATATACACAGATACACGATACAGTCAAGCGATAATAACACAGAAACGATACACAGCACAACAAGGGTACACACGCCCACTCATCAATCTACCCGGGTCTGTCTGTACAAACTTACGACGAATGAATATGTCGTTAGAAAAAAGACAAGAGCGATAGAAGAAGAAGCACAGAAGTGGAATAACAGTCAATAGGATTTTTGATGTGAGGCCAACTAGTCTCCAGCTTTGTGCCGCTGGTGTTCTGGTGGAACCTATATGTGGCGTTGCATACATACATATAGAAATACACATACAATAACAACAGATACTTACATTAGAATACGCAGAACACATTAATAAATACAAAGGTAAGGACTGTAGGCTTTATATTAGAAGAATTGCTGGCAGTGGCTGGATGTGAGTAGCCCGAGATACCTGTGGCGCGAATTAAAGGAGGCCTTTGTTCAGTGGACGGGCCAGGCCTGTTAATTGACTGATTGAAGGCTGATAAAGAAACTAATTTCGACCAGCTTAATTCAATAGTAGTGAACACTACCTATGAAACAGTGATCCTAGGTTCGACCCTGCTCAGTAGAAACATCTGTGTGCATGAATATGTCTGTTTATATTGGTCTTGGGGCTTTTTATAGAGGTAATATGTATTTATTTACAAAAATATATCTAGTCTAGTACCCACAGAACAAGCTTCGGCTTAGTTTGGGACTTGATAGCGCTATGTGGCCCAGTGTGAATGTCTTGAGTTATTTTAGTGGTCATAAAGTAAAAATCTCTAACTCTCTGCGTCAGTCTTTCCGAACAGCTACGACATGGGAGCCTTCAAGAGACGAGCGTACTCCAAATTTAAAAGGCCGGTAGCGACCCCAGAACTCGATTTGAGTTGCGGGTGTCCATGGGCGGTGTCGACTGCTTACCATCAGGCATCACATTTGCTCGTCTGCCGCCTCTTGCATAAAAAAAAACAGTTCTTAGGTTGCTTCCACTAAACAATCGAAGCAGTCAGCCCAGAAACATATTTTAATTATATTCATCGTATGCGTACTTCAATAATCCTTTCAAAGTACCCAACTAAAAACAACCCTTGATCCCTCAACCAACCCTAAAAACCATATAAGTATTCGCCAAATAATAGACAATATTACAAAGACAACTAAAGACAATAGAAAATAACAAGTTTCTGCGAAACGCCAAAAGCAGATTGATCTCAGATAAGACCTCTTTTGAACTAAAACCTTTGGACTTTTATTTGTGGAGGCCCCACCATCTGACCTTTGGATTTTGCTGGGCGAACACCCATTTACACTGTTACGGTGAATATATTAGGGTCTACTTTAAGATCAAACTTAAAAAGGTCTCATGCTAAAGGAAACAGCGTAAAGGCCTTGGTTTATTAAGCCTTTACTTGCCGAGTAACCAGATACAATAGGAAAAACTAGATTTACCTCTGCTTTCTGAGCCAAGGGTTGAAAGTTCAATCGCCGTACAGTACAAACATTTAATTTTGTATTCTTGAACATGTCTGTTTGTTCTTTTTTATAGTAGCTCGGCGTAATGTCTTTCCTACGCCTGATGGAAAGCGAAAGAGAAGCCCAAGTCGCTGTGACAACGGAAAAGTAGCTGGTCAGTTACCAGTTGCTATTACTGATATCAAAAGAGAGGTAGGGCATAGCGAATCTTCGCTCGAATTGAGCGGCCCGTCCGGTGAAGGACCTCCACCCTACAGAATACTGCAGCCAAATGACCTCTGGGTCGTGTTTCTGCCGGTGAGTAAAGTTTCCAGGGCTCGTGGGGGGTTAGGATTGGACCGGCATGGCGGTGGCAACTGACAGGTAACTGACCAGTTACTTGCCCGTTGTCGCAGCGACTTGGGCTTCTCTTTCGCTTTCCATCAGGCGTAGGGATTATGTCGAGCCATTATAAAAAAAAATCGAGCATATTGTTATCAATTCTCTAGCTATCACGATTATTGAGATACAGCGTGGTGACAGACAGACGGACAGACAGCGAAGTCTTGATAAATGATAAGGTCCTGTTTTTACCCCTTGGAACCCTAAAAAAAGTATCTATGTAAGTTTATCAGTTGTCCAGTACCCATAGTACAAGCTTCGGCTTAGTTTGGGGCTAGATGGCGATGTGTGGCCCAGCGTGGCATGTCTTGGGTCATTTATTTATTTGTCTATTGTCTTGAACATCCAAATGCTGCTACAATCGCGACCTCATCATTAACTCGGGCTCAACCGCGGCTATAACTCAGGACCGCCATCCCCTTATTGGAGGCTTCATAAATCCTTCCTGCCGAACTGTCGGCTTGACTGCACTATAAATATAGACCAATGGTCTGCTCAGACCGTAAGGTTCGGTGAGGACTTTTTGATCCGTTTGTTAATCCATACTATCCATAGTTAATCTTATAGATAAAAATTAGTTCCTATTCTTATAGATAAAAATGAATTCCTGTTCGTTAGTCTCGCTAAAACTAAGGAATGGCTTTACCGATTTGGCTAATTTTGGTCTTGAATTATTTGTGGAAGTCCAGAGAAGGTTTAAAAGGTGAATAACAGACGGTACGAAGTCTGCCGGGTCAGCTAGTATTATTTATATGGGAAAGTGTGTCTGTCTATCTGTATGTTTGTCTTTCCTTCCCAGAGTATCACTATCATTACATTAGTACAAACCAACCTACATTATCGACGACAGATCCCCGAATTGAGAAATTTATCTCCGTAAGAAGTTACCTTATCTCATTACAGGAGCGGCCTACATAACCTATATAGCAGTTACCTGGCCAGTCGATAAATCACGAACTTGCTCCGCTTCAAACGGACAGCCCTGGGGAACTAATTTGCTCAGTCTCTGTGCCCTAGAGGTAGGGCTGGCGATCGAAATGATCTGAGAATTTTTTTATATAAGAAGAGCTTACAGTATGACCTCACTCCACCTGATGGTAAGCGTTAGGTCCAAACGTTAGGTCGACAGGCATAATAGAACAAACCCATTGCGCCTGTCGCCCTCACCCTGAAGGCTCACTGAGATGCCGTTTCACTCCCCGCTTAAAGAACCCAGTATTGTAAGAGGAAGAAAACACATGAGCTGGAAGGGAATTCCATGACTTAATGGCGCCGGGCAAGAAAGGAACTAAGCCTCTTGGTGCGCGCCACCATCGTCTGGAATTAATATTTAATTTGTTATGTTCAGTTCTAGATATGCTTCGATGCGCTTCGACTCTGCGTTAGCATAAATTGACCCCCATCGCTCTTTATTATATTTCGGGAGGAATCGCCACCCCTACCCAACATATCGGGAGTTATATTTGATCCGGCCCTTCACCGGCCGGTCAAAGCAATCCGTGTTATTGCACAAAATCTTTCATATTCATCATGCTTTGATGAAACTAATCCGGTTATGGCGAATCAGGAATGTGATATAACCAAAATATTGTAAATAGTTGAGGGGAACCTTTTTGACGGTCATACGGAGTCGTTATTTAGGGTCAATCGATAAATTAATAATAAGCCAAACAGCCAAAACAAATGGCTGGCTCACTCTGCGACAGTCTTTTCGAACAGCTACGACTTGGGAGCCTTCAAGAAACGAGCGTACTCCTATTTAAAGGGCCGGTAGCGACCCCAGAACTCGATATGAGTTGCGGGTGTGAAAGGGCGGTGTCGACTGCTTACCATCAGGCATCTCATTTGCTCATCAACCGCCTTTTGCATAAAAAAGAACAAAACAACTCAATACATGCCACGCTCGGCAATACAGCGCCATCTTGCTCTAAACCAAGCCGCAACATGTACTATGAGTACTAAACAACTGATAAACTTACTTAGATCCATTTTTTTTTGTAAAATAAATATTATGCATACTAAAAAAGGCGAACTGCGATCGCCAACCCAGGGTGGCGATTATGGGTATATCCTCCAGATGTTTGCCCAAGTGGACTGCAATAGGCTGATGATGATGACAGTACTGTACTTGGTTGACTTGGCTAGTCTCCTTTTGTGGCCGTTGTGACCGAAATTCGGTCACGGCAGAGTTCTTATTAGTAACCCACGTCTAAAGCACCAACATTTATTACAATACTCAGGCCCGTGTAGCGAAACAAAAACCATTATAATTAGCATAACAAATTTCAGCTGACATTAGCTTACTCGAACTTCGCGAAGTCATTTCGAGAGTACTTTTACTGCCAAGGTGTTTGCGCTTAACTTTACGCTTATGAGAGCTAGCACAACGTTTGCCTCGTAAATACCTACGCTTGAAAGTTCTAAGAGACTGGCGATTTTTTCAAATAAAATAAATAACCCAAAACATGTCACGCTGGGCCACACATCGCCATCCAGCCCCAAACTAAGCCGAAGCTTGGACTATGGGTACTAGACAAATGATAAATAGTTGATAATGAACAATGATATTATACTTAAAACTGAAAAGGGTTTCTTTTTTAAATAAACCACTAAGTTTTCCGTTACTTTATGTAAATTATTTATTATGAAACAAAGCGGCAATTAATAAGATGTTAGACAATAAAAGTAACAAAACAAATGTAAATTATGTAAATTAATATTATGTACATTATCAGCCTGTGGCAAATAGTCAATAAGTGCTGTAATTAAATAAAATGAATTAATCAAACCAAATGTGCGTTTTATAATTAAATTCGTGGTTTACTGGGCTAATCTGTTTTTGTAGGCTCGGTCCAAATGTAATTAATAAATAGATATGATTGGTTATAGCGGTCTGTAATAGAGAATGCGGTTTATTTTTCAAATTAATTCGTTGATAACGCATGGACCAAAGAGTAGAATGAACAGGATATGCATGCATACAAATTAGATGAAAATGTTATGGCTGCAGGTGTTATAAGACTCATCATCATCATCATCAGCCCGTGTCAGTCCACTTCCTTAGTCCTTATTAGGAGAATCCTATGTCCAGCAAATATGTCGCAGAAATGTTATGGCTGCAGATGTTATAAGGCTCTTTTTTTATAGTAGCACGGCATAATGGCCACTCTACGCCTGATGGAAAGCGAGAAGCCCAAGTCGCTGCGACACCGGGCATGTAACCAAACCAGTCACCTTTCAGTTGCCACCGCCATGCCGGCCCATATTTTATGGGAGCATGCTTCAATGAAGTGTAAAAAACCTATCTCTCAAAAACGAAAAAATTGACCATGCTATATTATCTACAAATTTTGCATTTTCTGTAAATTACAAAAATTCGGTGATTCTTATCTTTGCCGCGTCGTTAAACTGTGGAACCCATTGCCAGGACATGACATGTGTTTCCTCCTTCCTCTCCTTCCTTTGCTATGGGATCCCTTAAACGGGGCGTGAAGAAGCATCTTAGGCCGGCATAGCGGTAGCAACTGACACGTGACTGACCGGTTACTTGCCCGCTCACAGCGACTTGGGCTTCCCTTTCGCTTTCCTTCAGGCGTAGGGAAGCCATTATGTCGAGCTACTATAAAAAACAGAGGTCGACAATAGAATGATTAATTAGTAAAATGTCTATCTAGCGAGAAGCTACGCCCTCCGATCGCCAACCCGCCTGCCCAACGTGGCTATTATGGGTATATCCTCCAGATGTTTGTCCTAAGTGGCGAATAACTGGAGAAACCTATGTCCAGTAGTAGACTGCAATAGGCTGATGATGATGATGTCGATCTAGGCATTTCTAAATCGATGCCTATAATACGAACACTTAAGCTAATAAAGCTAATAACAACTTAAGCCGTGTCTGGGTGTTTATATTTGTATTTAAGCATTTATTTGTGGTACCTTCGTTGTTCTGATACCCATAACACAAGTGCATAAGCTACTTACTTTGGGATCGGAGCAATGTGTGTGATGTTGGCTGATATTTATATTTTTTAATATACAGCAAAAAGCATAAAAGCCTCCGATCCTTAATATCACAAATTGAGCCACCAGCGTATACAAATACGAAGTTAATAATCTAATACACTACAATTTGAATATAAATGACATCAAAATACATAATTTCGCACGCGACAACGGAAAATGTATGGTAATAAATTGAGCGAACTATGAGCGCAAGTAACAGTTATGAATTCGTACATATGGGTTTAATTAAAGTACATTTATGGTTCATAAGGAGGGCGGGCCTAGGAAACAGTGTAATGGTGATACTTACATTTGCAATTTCGGTGAGGGTCGAAGTCGTTCAGAAAGCTTTGAGTCAAAGTCAAAGTCAAAATACCTTTATTCACATAAACTTAAAATAAGCACTTATGAATCGTCAAGTAAAAAATAATGTAAAAATATAAAAGGTAATGTAAGAATGTGAATAAAAGCAATTTAAAAGAAGCTACCGCCGTGTTCGGAAGGTAGATTTCTACCGAGAAGAAACGGCAAGAAACTCGGTAGTTACTCTTTTTAAATTACGGGCGTTACGTTTGGAAATGAATACCTTATGCTTTTCCTAAGTTAGCTCGGAAAATCAGTAAAAGAGTTTGTCTGATCATAGAAATAGTACCTAACTAGCTGTGCCGGCGGCGTCGCACGCGTGGATATCGGGTTTGAAAAATAACGGACTTCCATAAAATACCTAAATTTTAAGTTAGACCTCTAGCAATACATTGGTGAAAACCGCATTCAATTTCATGCCTACTGCATGATTTTCGCGTGATGCGCGTTCAAACACACCGTTAAAAATTTCTTCCGTTTACCCAACCCTTCGCTACTCTGGTCCTATTGATCGTAGCGTGATGAAAAGTATACTATGACCTGCCCAGGAGTATGAAGAATATTTGTACCAAGTTTCGTTAAAATCCGTTGGGTAGTATTCGTTTCTATAACGAACATACAGACAGACAGATAGTCAAAAATTTTACTGATTGCATTTTTGGCATAAGTATCGATCACTTATCACCCCCTGAAAGTTATTTTGAAAATATATTCAATGTACAGAACTGACTTCTCTACAGATTTATTATAGACATAGAATAGATAGATAGATATCGATAGAAGAAGATAGATGTTGGAATTATTTGCCAAAATATTGATCAACACTTTGATAAAAAGCCGAAACCTACACACGCGTACTATTCATATCACATCGTAGCCGTGATAAAATGTCTCCCATTCAATGGCGTTTGGCCCAAACTCGCTTAATGAAATATTAGACGTAATGAAATCAGTGAGTCGAGTCATCATTTACCTACAGTAAAATCATTAAGTCGTTACGCGAAGCATAACGGGTTAATATGTAGGAATTCAAACTGAATTTAATTATAAGTCGATTTGTTTGTATATTTGTGCAATTATACCTATTGCCCTTAAGGAAATAATGATAAATAATGATTAGGAACTAAGGAATTCAATTACATATGACTATGAAGTAATCCTGTATATGACGGGCTCGATGGCTTTTTGGTAGTGACCTCTGCCTTCAGAGCCAAGGGGTAGTAGGCCGTCGGTTCGATCCCCGCACAGTACAAACATTTGTGTGCATGAACATGTCTGTTTGTATTGGTCTGGGTGTTTACTATGTATAATTTACAAAAAAAAGTACCTAAGAATGTTATCAGTTGTCCAGCTCCCATAGTACAAGCTTCGGTTTAGTTTGGGGCTAGATGGCGATGTGTGGCGCAGCGTGGCATGTCTTGGGTTCATCATCATCATCATCCTAGCCTTTTTCCCGATTGTCTCAGGGTCGGCTTCCCAAACTGAGAGATTTGGCGAGGGCTAAGCTTTTACACAGAGCGACTGCCATCAGACCTCCGCAACACTTATGGTAAACTATACCCGCGGCGTGGCATGTCTTGGGTTATTTTATTATTATTATTTATAGTATACTAGCTGTGCCCGCGTCTTCGTCCGCGTGTAATAGTTTTTTTTTTATTATATTTTATTATACGAATGTTTCAAAGCCTGTTTTATCCCCTTTAGAATTGTGAATTGTACATTGAATATATTTTGAATCCTTTCTTAGGGAATGGGAAGTGGGAGTCCCATACACCACGATGTCACACCTTCGGGCATCCCGACCCCTCAGACAGAGCGCTCGTAGCGGACCGCGGACATTACTAATTACACGCTCACATAAAACGAAGCACAATGAAACCTCCCTTAAAAAATTTATGAAGATGCCGTCGAAACAATAAATTTCCCAGAACATTACTTGAAACGAAAACCCCAAACAACCAAAGTCGAATTAAGCCGTCATAAGTACTTGAACACGTTCCAACATGTTGCAACTAGTTTTTATGTTAAATACGGCCCGTCGGATACACTGGCGAGCATGTTAATGTATGTATGTATAATAAATAAACAAGAATTTATCATCATCAGCTGATGATGATGTTACTACATACCCAATGACTTTGACTGACTCGATGGCTCAATTGGTAGTGACCTCTGCCTTCTGAGCTAAGGGTCGTGGGTTCGATTCCCGCACAGTACAACCATGCCGGCCCAACCCTAACCCCTCACGAGCTCCGGAAACCCTACTCACCGGCAGACACACGACCCGGAGGTCATTTGGCTGCGGTATTCTATACGGTGACGGTCCTTTCCCGGGCAGGCAGCTCAATTCGAGCGTAGGTTCGCTATGCCCTATCTCTCTTAATGAATTAATGTGTTCGTTGCGCTGTGGAGTTAAGGTTGAATTTGTTATGTTCAGTTCTGTAATGCTTCGATGCGCTTCGACTCTTCGCTAGTATAAAATGACCCTTAGACGTCTTCTACGAACCTCCCGGATATGGCATAAAACGTTATTATTATTATGCCACCCACTTCATTGCACACACTTGCCAAGTTCTGAAGTTTTAAAATAGTGATCCAATTGTTTTGCACTCAAGTGCAGTTGTTTCAACATGTTATTTATTGGTAGCTAGTCTTAGTTTTAACGACTTGTTGGCACAGTGGTAAAGCGTACTCCATAACGCGAAGAGTTCAAGATACTACATTAATTTACTACAATTATGTTTGGGACAAAATGTGCAAGATATAAAATTCATGGTATAAGGTACAGAAGTGCTCATTACTAGCACGAAAGTGTGCTTTTATTGAGCAAGTGCTCATTATATATCTTATTCATAAACTAGCTGTGCCGGCGGCGTCGCACGCTTGGATATCGGATTACAAAAATAACGAACTTCCATAAAATGGTACCTACATTTTAAATTAGACCTCTAGCAACACATTGGTGAAAACCGCATTTAATTCCATGCAGTAGTTTTCGCGTAATGCGCGATCAAACATGCAGATAAAAATTTCTCCCGTTTCCTACACACTTCCCGGCACTGCTCTGCTCCTATTGATTATAGCGTAATAAAAAGTATCCTATAACCTGCCCAGGAGTATGAAGAATATTCGTACCAAGTTTCGTTAAAATCCGTCCAGTAGTTTTTTTTTTATAACGAACATACAGACAGAAAGACAAAAATTTTACTGATTGCATTTTTGGCATCAGTATCGATCACTATTAACCGACTTCTTTTTCAAAGTCAAAGTCAAAATACCTTTATTCACATAAACTTAAAATAAGCACTTATGAATCGTCAGGAAAAAAATAATGTAAAAATATAAAAAGTAATGTAAGAATGTGAATAAAAGCAATTTAAAAGAAGCTACCGCCGTATTCGGAAAGTAGATTTCTACCGAGAAGAAACGGCAAGAAACTCGGTAGTTACTCTTTTTAAATCGCCAATTGTTACATGATTTGGTATTACAACATTTTTTAATATTTTAAAGTTACACAATGCAAAATAAAAGTTGAGTCTATACAATGCAAAGTTTACTACGAAGCAGCAATTTTTGAAAAAATATTTAAGAAAAAAATATTAAATATTTGAAAAAATATGTTTTTTTTTATATCTGTAGAGAATTGACCTCTCTACATTTTTATTATAACTATAGATAGTATATAGTATGCAGGCGTCAATAGTACAGAGATTTAAGTATCATCTTGAGGACTTTTTCGTGTAACACCGTCTTTCCTGTCCCATCCCATATCACATTTCTGCCCCATGTACCCGCCATGGATACGTCACAGGCCGACAGACCCCCGATCAATCTCCGTATGTGTCGAAACTTGGCTATATTTTTCCTAACAATGAGTTACAAATAAAATTGCAAAGTTGACGACCAGTTCGGTTGAGTGGTAGTGAATGCCTTTGAAACGTGTCACGTGGTCACGGGTTCGATTTCCGCACAAGAAAGGGGCAAAAAGTAGCCTATGTTACTCTCCATCCCTTCCACTATCTCCATGTAAACAATCACGACAATTCGTCGCTCCGTTTTGCCGTGAAAGAAAGACAAACGATGAATCATACAGATACACAGACAGACACACTTTTCCATTTATAGAATTAAAGTATGGATTATTTTGACCCTGGAAAGATCCCTATTATACAGCCATTCCATATAAACCTAAAGCCATCGTTTAATAAGTACATTTATCGCGTAAGCAAGCCGTCGATCGATTGCCTCTTTGGGACAATAACGCTCGCATATCTGACTGCTCCGAGTTTCGTGTAACTTTATGGCACAACTATCTTCCGGTAGCATTTGCTGTGTTTACGCCTTTATGTGTTGACCATGGGGAGTTGAGATCGTGTGTTAGGAGTAGATTGGTTGGTTAGTAGAAGCTTATCTTTTTTTTGTAATAGTACCTAGATGTGGTGAAACCAGAGGTTTTAAGAGAGGTAGGGCATAGCGAATTGAGCCGCCCGTCTGGGGAAGGACCTCCACCTTATAGAATACCGCAGTCAAATGACGTCTGGGTCGTGTTTCTACCGGTGAGTAGGGTTTCCGGAGCTCGTAGAGGGTTAGGGTTGGGTCGGCATGGCTGTGGCAACTGACAGTTATACAGACAACTAGTTTATAATATTAGTAGATGCGACAGGTATCTTTATATTGTAGAACAATAAAACCACGAAAACATTGTACCAATCACAGTTTGTATCAATTGTGTTAAGACAAAATGTGCCTAATCAAGTTCCGATCACAATACGTCCTATTGTCCACTGGCCTACTTTGGACTTCAAAATAATTAAATTTGTCCCCGCCACAATACTTACAACGACAGCGTACCTGAAATTAACCGGGGTATATAAAAAATACAAATCACCGAATCCCTTCCTGTATATATCGTATGAGTCTACTTTAGTAGAGTCTCTTAGGATTCCAGCTTCTCAGTCGGATTTATTGGAAATAAATAAAAAAAAAAAAAAACTGTTGACTGGTAGAGAATGCCTACGCGGCATTAAGTTCGCCTTTTGTGCTTTATTTTTTATATTGTGCAATAAAGATTAAATAAATAAAAAAAAAATAAAAAAAAATTGCCCGCCCACGACAAATGGTACGTAAACCATGCCTAGGTGGAAGTGCACCTAAAGTGATTCCAGACTCGTTTCATGATCAATCGATGTATAGACTATCATAAAACCCAGCAATTACAGGTGATTTGTTTGATATGGACACCGCGTTTAGGCAAACGTAGCCCCGCTACCCGTTGGGCTGATGAGCTTAAAAGAACAGCTTCAATTATGAAAGTTGTACCGCCACTAATCGGTTGCCGGCGCCTCGTTTGTGATTCGGCAGGATGCACCTTAGGCAGGTGGCTTGGACCGAAAAGATGATGGGCCGCTCCCTGACCTATGACACGAGTAGTTAAACGCCTCACTTTGAAATCGGCAATGTATGTGATGTTGTCTGATATTTATTGTGCAAAGCCCGCCTAGTCATACCAAGTTGTCTCACTGTCAAGCGATTCTCTCTCCCTATCGTGATTGCAAGGCATTAGCAAGTATAATCTTTGGTCCAGACCCCACTGTTGAGACGTCCTGTTAGTTACAGACGGACGGATGATTCTGTACACGTTTCAATCAAGCAATCAGATTATTATATGTATTTATAAACATTTTTGTGTTTATGCTCTCTGAGAAGTCTATTTGCAGAGACTTTACTGTAGAGTGAAATGTGTTACGATACAACTCTAATTAGTAAAGAAGTTTTAGAGTTGTTTCATTTTTGAGGATTTCTTGGAGACTTCTCTTCCTGTACTTAATGCTCTTAGGGATTTCAGTAATAAAACCCTAGAGCCTGGGTGGTTGCGTACAGTACGTTTCAATAGAAACTTCTTGCCGCGTACACTCAGGCTTTGGAATGAGGTCATGACGAGACTCTTTCCCGAGATTACAGTATGGGGTCCTTCAAAAAGGTTGTGAAGAGGTTTCTAAAGGGTAGGCAACGCACGTGTGATACCCCTGGTGTCGCAGGTGTCCATAGGCTGCGGTAACCGGTTAACATCAGGCGGGCCGAAGGCTTGTTTGCCACCCAGCGATATAAAAAAAAAATCTCGACAAAAGGCTTGACATCAAAGGCATTGAAAGGATCTTATCCAAATTTGCAGCACACTACCTACATCTATTTCTGATTAGCCCAATGGTTGACTGGTAGAGAATGCCTATGCGGCATTAGGTTCGCCTTTTGTACACTATTTTTACTGTGCAATAAATAAATAAACATCATGGGTATTTGGAAGAGGTCAAATCTATAGTATCGTAGAAAGTGAGCTAGGTACCTGAGTAGTTTTGGTATTTATATGGTCCCCAAAAGTAAATGGCATGACCTCTTCAGAATCATCTTTATCATCATCAGACTATCGCAGTCCACTGCTGGACATAGGCCTCTCCAGTTGTTCGCCACTTTAGGCAAACATCTGGAGGATATACCCATAATCGCCGCGCAGGGCAGGCGGATTGGCGATCGCAGGGCGTAGCTCCCCGCTCCAGTGACGCTGCTTCCCGTCATCGGCCTATTTAGCTACGCCTTCAATCGTGATAGTTATACCGCCACCAGTCGGTTTCCAGAGCCTCCTTTGTTATTCGGCAGGATGCTACAGGCAGGAGAGGAAGCAAAAAAGATAGGTCGCCCCCTTAGATTTGCTCCTTACTCACTATCGCAAAACTGCCATCTACTAGTATGTAGTTAACTCAATTCCTTCGAAGTTTCCGCTCCACCCTGTCACATTAATAGACCCTACTTAAGTTATACTTAAGTACCCCACAATTTGCTCAAGGGTGCTCGGTGAAAAACTTGATAAGTAAATGGGATTCCCTTGTATCTGAGACCGTTAAAAATGCCATCTAGAAACATCCGCATTGCGGTAGAAACACAAGATGCGTTAATAAATATAATTTTTGCCAAGTAATGTTAGAAGCTTCTTAACCAAAGTTGATGCGGTGAGTTCACGAAGATTTAATATGATATCTACGGAAAACTTTACTGTAATAGGTTTATTATGAGAAATAAAAATAGATAAAAGAGAGGTAGGGCATAGCGAATCTTCGCTCGTATTGAGCTGCCCGTCCGGGGAAGGACCTCCACCCTATAGAATACCGCAGCCAAATGACCTCCGCGTCGTGTTTCTGCTGGTGAGTAGGGTCTCCGGAGCTCGTGGGGGGTTAGGGTTGGGCCGGCATGGCAGTGGCAACTGACGGGTAACTAACCAGCTACTTGCCAGTTGTCACTGCGACTTGGGCTTCTCTTTGGCTTACCATCAGGCATAGGGAAGCCATTATGTCGAGCTACTATAAAAAAAATACAATGGCTTGTCTTCTGAATGAAAAAGGAATGTTAGAGAGCGGCCTATCATCATTTCGCTCCAAGCCAACCTCTCCTGCTCTTGGTGCATCCTGCCGAATAACAATCGAGACGCTGGTAACCGACTGGTGGCAGTATAACCATCACACTTGAACGCGTAGCTAAATACCACAGACTGATGACGGGCAGCAGCGTCACCCAAGCGAGAAGCTACGCCCTGCAATCGCCAACTCGCCTACCCAGCGTGGCGATTATGGGTATATCCTCCAGATGTTTTCCCTAAGTGGCGAACAACTGGAGAGGCCTATGTCCAGTAGTGGATTGCAATAGGCTGATGATGATGAAAATTGTCATTGAGAGAGGTCTATGTCCAGCAGTGGACGTTGTTGATGGTGCAAAGTTCCATCTTTTTCTAGCATAAAGGGTTTGGAAGAAAAGCCGACGAACGGACGGTTCTAACAAACAGATGGGCGTAGATTATCAACTACTAGCTGTGCCCGCGGCTTCGCTCGCGTTCATGTAGGTGTGTCAAAGAAGTGTTTCTTCATCCCTTTTTCTGTAATAAAAGGTAGCCTATGTCCTTTCTCAGGGGCTAAAGATTGTCTGTGCCAAATTTCATCAAAATCGGTTGAGAGGTTTAAGCGGGAAAGCATAACAGACAGACAAACAAAGTTACTTTCGTATTTATTATATTAGTAGGGATAGGGATACGGGTTCTTGAACTAAGATTCTCCACAGCGTCGAACAGCAGTATTAAACCAGATTTCTTGCTTTGCTTACACCCCGACCCTAATAAACTACTGACCCTAACTTACGGGCCTCGTCAGGTTGACAGGAGGAAAATAACTTTAACATTAAGTGAAGTACAGAACACAAATATCAAACATTTGCTTAGTACACGGCACGTCAAGTTACATTTGACTTTAGTAGAAGTAAATGTTATATTTGTCTTAAAACAAAGTAGTAAGGTCCATTTTTGATTGGAATTGATTTTATCGATTGGGACTTAGTAATTAAGATTAGGTACCTACTTTTAAAAGACCGAAATTCGGCCATATTAGCCAATTTCGTAAGAACTAGTTAAACACCTATGTAAACTTGTGTTATAAATTACTAGCTGTGCTCGCGACTTCGGCCGCGTGGAATAGTTATTTTTTCTCTGTTTTTTTTTAATTTTCCATTATTTCTTCGCTCCTAATAGCTGCAGCGTGATGTTATATAGCCTAAAGCCTTCCTCGATAAATGGTCTATTCAACACAAAAAGAATTTTTCAATTCGGACCAGGGGTCCTACTACAGAAAACGAAAACGATCGTTCGTTGAACGGATCGCGTATTTTGGCCCCATAAATCCCTCTCATTTGTCCCTCCCGTGTTCTAATATATCAATTGTTGAAAATCGACGTTGACGAATTTTAGTTTCGTATATTCGAACACGGGAAGGACAAATGAGAGGGATTTATGGGGCAAAAATACGCGATCCGTTCAACGAACGATCGTTTTCGTTTTCTGTAGTAGGGCCCCAGTAGTTCCTGAGATTAGCGCGTTCAAACAAACAAACAAACTCTTCAGCTTTATAATATTAGTTTAGATACCTTAAATAACTTCTCATTGATAGATAGATAGATACGAAATAGATATTCTTTATTGCACACCACCTATCACCTTATCGTTCCAAGCCATCCTCACCTGCCCGTGGTGCATCCTGCCGAACAACAAACGAGGCTCTGGCAAACCGACTGGTGGCGGTTAAACCATCACGATAGAAGGCGTAGCTAAAAACCACAGGCCGATGACGGGCAGCAGCGTCACCGGAGCAAGAAGCTACGCCCTGCGATCGCCAACCCGCCTGCCCAGCGTGGCGATTATGGGTATGTCCTCCAGAAGTTTGCTTTAGATGGCGAACAACTGGAGAGGCCTATGTCCAGCAGTGGACTGCAATAGGCTGATGATGATGATGATGATTGCACACCACACAATGTGGCGAAATTGTCAATGTGTTTTAACTTAAGTGCTGTTTAAGAAAAACACATTCCCGACCAACATAATGCCTGTCTTAAAGACATCACTACATCTATATCTAAGTATTAATCGTAGTGACTCCTTAACACATTGTTAAGTATGTATATGAAGAATATAGGTAAACCATAATGACAGGCCCAGTGGTTCAATGTCCTTCCCTGTTTTTTTTTTTTTTATAGTGGCTCGACATAATGGCTTCCCTACGCCTGATGGAAAGCGAAAAAGAAGCCCAAGTCGCTGTGACAACGGGCAAGTAACTGTTCAGTTACTTGTCAGTTGCCACCGCCATGCCAGCCCGACCCTAACCCCCCACGAGCTCCGGAAACCCTACTCACCGGCAGAAACACGACCCAGAGGTCATTTGACTGCGGTATTCTATAGGGTGGAGGTCCTTCCCCGGACGGGCGGCTCAATTCGAGCGAAGATTCGCTATGCCCTACCTCTCTTTACTGTCTCTGTGCACGCAACAGACTAATTCTGACATAAGATAACAGTATAACTGCCGCTGCATATAATATCGTTGGTATCTTTTTGTCAATGCTATATTACCTACCAACATACCAATCCCAGACAGCCACCGAATAATAAAATACTCAAAATTTAAAAATAAATTAGGCATGCGTTCCTCTTTCAAACAGAAGATTCTTTTGCGAGTAAAAATTTAATTAATTCTAAAAACATCTGTACTCGGATGCCCCAATTTTTCTCGGCGCACCACTTTCAACCCTGCGCAATTATACATAAGATCACAATTAGCCCGAAACATTGAACCGTTCATATTTTCGTTTCGTACGGCAAAGGACGGAGTTTAAAAAACATTTTTAATGATATTAAGCAGAAAGTTCTTTTTGAATATTCTCTATTCGAATAGTTGGGACAGAAAAAGTTTCATTGTTACAATTGTTTTCGTCTGTATTTTACTATCGTTTGCGTAACAAACTACTGTTTATGTAGGAAACGGGTACACAAACTTTGTATGGGAGCTTAGCAATGGTCTTTAAAGTAAGTGAAACTAAAAAGTATTACTTCCAGTCCGTTATTACTTTTACAGTATCGTTAAAAGGAAGGATTTTAGTTAAGCTGTATTTGCCGGCGAGAAATAACGATGGGCTGTAATTTAAATTTTGTGCACTTTACGATGGTTAAATTCTCTCTGTGAATTTTATTAATTTAGTCTCAAAATAATTATGTATAGTTGCAATATTTTTTATTGCGTTGCTTACTTGCGTTATTTGATTTTCTTTATTGACCTCTGGGTCGTGTTCCTGCCGGTGAGTAGGGTTTCCGGAGCTCGTGGGGGTTAGGGTTGGGCCGACATGGCGGTGGCAACTGTCAGGTAACTGACTAGTTACTTGCCCGTTGTCACAGCGACTTAGGCTTATTTCGCTTTCCATGAGGCGTAGGGAAGCCATCATATCGAGCCAATATACAAAAAAAATGTACCAACCTAAAAAGTAAAGATTCCCAACCCAGTGTTTCATCACTATCAATCACGGCCTTCCAAAAGTAAAAAAAGGCGTAAAAAGTAAGCAATTAATATAATTCCCTTTTATCCTGTTACATTTTCCCCTCAACACTTTTATGGAGTATAGAAACTTTACTAGCGAAAAACTCCAGAATTTACAACGACACAGTTTTGAAGAATTGTAAATAGGGAATGAGGTGAGCTGGACAGAGGGTGGGGGGTAGGGGGAGCCTGTTATGAACAACGTGCCAAACGATGTGTACAACGAAGTTTTCACCTTTGGGGGTGAAAATGTTGTCATCTCCTTTTAGAGATCCGTGGGCTGATTTAAAAATAAGAAAAAAAGAAATTATTTACTTAATCTTTATTGCACAAGGAAAGTACAAATGGCGGACTTAATGCCGTTATGCCGGTTGCCGCTGTGACAACTGGCAAATAATTGGTCAGTTACCTGTCAGTTGCCACAGCGATGCCGGCCCAACCCTAACCCCCCACGAGCTCCGAAAATCCTACTCACCGGCAGAAACACGACCCGAAGGTAATTTGGCTGCGGTATTCTATAGGATGCACCACGGGCAGGTGAAGGTGGCTTGGAGCGCAAAGATGAAGGGTCGCTCCCTTATTCCGGCAACTGATTGGTGGCGGTATAGCCATCTTGATATAAGGCGTAACTAAATACCACAGGCCGATGACGGACAGCATCGTCACCGGAGCGAGAAGCTACACCCTGCGACCAACCCACCTGCCCAGTGTGGCGATCGATTATGGGTAAATCCTCCAAGTGTTTGTCCAATGGACCAACAACTGGAGAGGCCTATGGCCAATAGAGATGAAATAGTATGCAAGACCCTTACCAGTACGAATCGAGACACGCTTGACCTTATTTGACATTTAAGTTTAGAGATCTTCTTTTACCGCCAAAATTTCGTGTTAACCACTTTAGTTAATGACACAGACTGAAAAGAGTGTACGCCTCGCTGAAAGTTTATATAAAGTGTACCTACTGTAGGAAACAATTTTTTTTTTTGACCACAGGTTTAATAAGTTTATTTAATAAGTTTATTTATTTTCTCCACAAAGTATACACAGAGTCAATGTTTACAAAATAGGTACATCTGATTTCTACACTTTGTGGAAGACTGGTGCATGAACTAAGCATGTAATTGCCTGTATTTCAAGCCACCAGGATCCCACCCCTTGAACACATCAATAATCATAGATAAACAAGTATCCATTTAATGACAAGTAATCATAGATGGAAAAATAAATAATAAGAATAATAGGGGTATCCCCCTTAAAACTTATGTAAGATCATGCGTGACATGTGTGTGTGAGTTTATGTGTGTGATTGTGTGTGTGTGTGTGTGTGTGTATGTGTGTATGTCGTGTGTGTAGTGTATTATACTCGTAAAACGTTTAAACAAGAAGTCTCGTACTAGAAACTTAAAAACGCCTGGTCTCGAAATATGTTACCAGATGATGACAATCGACGTCTCCGAGAACACCCAGAAAAGACACTATTCAGAAAAGTTGCTTTCCTAAATTGAATCGACCGGGAAATGAACCCACCTAAGGATTTTCCGCGCTTTTAGAATAACACTCTAACCAATGTGCATTCGAGGATTCCATATTACAAGGAGTTTGCACCATATGGGATTCTAAACCTGGTGACTGGCAGACGGAGTTGTCAAAATGACTTGGGCTCAATTTTAGCTTTCCATCAGGTGAAAGTTAGCCACTAAGCAGGACCAATATGATAAAACCCGAAGAGATAAAATAAAAGGACCAAATCCACTGAATCTACCAAACACACTTGACCATTGTATATTTTTTCCCCAAAAATTTCATATCTAGTCTCATTAAGATGAGATGCTAATTACGGCCTAATTAAGCGTGCCTAATGGACGATCCTCTGTTTAGACGCTGGTGTTGCCATTATCAGAGCAACAATGGCGGGGAATGTGGGATTTTGCGAATCACCCACCTTCATTAAGACTTACACTTACTATGGCGATTACAATAACAGCTTATTAATGGTTCTGTGTGGATGCCTTTATAGGATCGGGGGAATAGGGTTGGCAAAATCTTAACTAATATTATAAAGCTGAAGAGTTTGTTTGTTTGTTTGTTTGAACGCGCTAATCTCAGGAACTACTGGTCCGAATTGAAAAATTCTTTTTGTGTTGAATAGACCATTTATCGAGGAAGGCTTTAGGCTATATAACATCACGCTGCAACTATTAGGAGCGAAGAAATAATGGAAAATGTAAAAAAACGGGGAAAAAAATAACTATTCCACGCGGACGAAGTCGCGAGCACAGCTAGTAAATAATAATTATATAACCCAAGACATGCCACGCTGGGCCACACAGCGCCATCTAGCCCCAAACTAAGCCGAAGCTTGTACTATGGGTACTAGACAACTGATAAACTTACTTAGATACATTTTCACTGTCTAATAACTTTTTAAGTCTTTTTTACTTTTTTGATTATTAAAGACATTTTGTTAAAAAATATTATCTTTTTAATAACTAGACGTACTACATATATATATTTCTTATACACGCATAAATAAAAATTGTATCGTTAAATAAAAGTTAAATAGATAAAAGACGGCAAAAGAAAACTTATAGCCCGAGTCTTATAGTCTTGTTCCGTTCCGTTCAATTTGAAGAAACAAATTGTTCATTCATTTTTATATTATCTTTTTGGCAACCCTGACTGATAAACAGCCTCCATAAGTTCCGAACCCGTATGAAACATCTTGGATGATTAACGATAAGCAATGATATTGGGTTTACACAGTTGTGTTAAGTTGCAAGCAAAGTAGTGCTCTATTCAATAGTTAAGTACTGAACTCAATTTTACTGCAATTAGGTAAAAGGAGCAGCAGATAAAAGTGGCAGCATATCAGCTACAGAATCGATAACCGTCAGCCTATTGCAGTCCACTTCTGGACTGCAAGCCCCTCCAGTTGTTCGCCACTTTGGGCAAAAATCTGGAGGTTTTACCCATAATCGCCTCGTTGGGCAGGCGGGTTGAAGATCGCAGGACGTAGCTACTCGCTCCAATGGCGCTGCTGTCCATCACCGGCCTGTGGTATTTAGCTTCGCCTTTAATGGTGACTTTTTTTTTTTTTAGTGGCTCGACATAATGGCTTCCCTACGCCTGATGGAAAGCGAAAGATACAACAATTACAACAACAATTTTATTTTCAACAAGAAGCTTTACAGTTCTTTTGCTTACACTATTTCTAATAAACATAACTTACGTCTATCTTGTTGTGTGCCTCGTCTTTTAAGAAGGTTCCGTGGTGCCCACACTGGAAAATATCCGTATTGTGGGAGCCTATACGATTTACAATATAGTTAAGCAGCCTCGGTTTTAGCACTGTTTCATAAAGAGAAGCCCAAGTCGCTGTGGCAAGTAACTGGTCAGTTACCTGTCAGTTGCCACCGCCATGCCGGCCCAACCCCAACCCCCCACGTGCTCCGGAAACCCTACTCACCGGCAGAAACACGACTCCAGAGGTCACTTGACTGCGGTATTCTATAGGGTGGAGGTCCTTCCCCGGACGGGCGGCTCAATTCGAGCGAAAATTCGCTATGCCCTATCTCTCGGTGATGGTTAAACCGCCACCAGTCGGTTGCTAGAGCCTCGTTTGTTATTCGGCAGGATGCACCACTTGTAGTGGAGGTCGGCTTGGAGCGAAAAGGTGATGCACAAAATCACAAAATCTTTTCTCTTATGAGGTTAGTAAGATCTTGACAGGCTCGGTGGCTCATTTGGTAGTGACCTATGCCCTCTGAGCCAAGGATCGAACCCATGAGGGTTCGATTCCCGCACAATACAAACATTTTGTGTTCATGAACATGTCTGTTTGTATTGGTCTGGGTGTTTTCTATGTATAAAATGTATTTATTTACAAAAAAAATTATCAGGTGACTAGTACCCATAGTACAAGCTTTGGCTTAGTTTGGGGCTAGGTGGCGCTGTGTGGCCCAGCGTGGCATGTCTTGGGTTATTTATTTATTTGTGCAGATAAATGGCTTCATTGATATAAATAAACTCGATAAAACTTCGACAAAACACGTACCATTCCAGAACATGCATTAGCCTTTTTCGTTCCAATTTTCACCGTTATCCCGAGGGAATTACATTATAAATTATGTAAGAACAAAGCCTGCTAATTTATTTAGACAGGCCTAAGTTAGGTTTAGATAAAAAGGGATTTGAATGCAAAGTGTCCTTTTAGAATTAATTAATTGGTTGGTTAGGTGCTCGAACCTGGATTGAATGGATGGACAATGACAGAAGAGAGGTAGGGCACAGCGAATCTTCGCTCGAATTGAGCCGCCCGTCCGGGGAAGGACCTCCACCCTATAGAATACCGCAGTCAAATGACCTCTGAGTGTGTTTCTGCCGGTGAGTAGGGTTTCCGGAGCTCGTGGGGGGTTAGGGTTGGCCGGCATAGCAGTGGCAACTGACAGATAACTGACCAGTTACTTGCCCGTTGTCACAGCGACTTGGGCTTCTCTTTCGCTTTCCATCAGGCGTAGGGAAGCCATTATGTCGAGCCACTATAAAAAAAATGACATTTTATGTATGAACGGACGAGTAGAGATAATAATAAATAAATATCAGACTATATCACAGACATTGCTCCGATCCCAAGTACCTAAGTTAAAGAGCGGTAAGGCATAGTGAATCTTCGCTCGAATTGAGCCGCCCGTTCGGAATCTCGCAGGCATAGTTAGACAAAACGTAGAAAATGTCTGTTGATAATTACATTCTACCTATTACATTATTAAGACATTAATTTTCTCATTCGTCTCAAAGCAAAAACCTGAAGGACACAGAAAAATGGTACGAGCAAATGTTAACAAAGCAATCTCCAAAAGATTATTATGAAAAATTCACTACTCTGATTAAAATATTTAATTTCGCAGAGCTGAAAATACTGAACTTGTACGTATTCAGAGATCTGGAGATAGGGCACGTTCTGAAAACAGGTCTCAACATTTTTCTACCAAATGGTAAGATGGAGAACTGGGGTAGGGTTGCCATACGTCCCGTAACGCCGGGACTTGTCCCGTTACATTTTTCTACCAAATGGTAAGATGGAGAACAGAGGTAGGGTTGCCATACGTCCCGATACGCCGGGACTTGTCCCGTTAAATAAGCCAAGACATGCCACACTGGGCCACAACTCGCCATCTAGCCCCAAACTAAGCCAAAGCTTGTTCTATGGGTGCTAGAATACTGATAAACTTACTTAAATACTTTTATTTGTAAATCAATACACATCATACGTAGAAAACACCCAGACCAATACAAAAAACATGTTTATGCACACAAAATAATGTTCGTACTGTAATGTTTGCCAGTCTAAGTCTAAGTTTAAGCAATATTGTGCCGGTTTAAAATTCCTAGTTATTTCATAGTGGCTTCGTCTTGGTAAAAAGTAATACCTACCTACTATATCTACTTACATTAAACGCGCTCTAAGAACACGTCATGATCATCAGCCTATCCACAGTCCATAGGCTTCTCCAGTTGTTCGCCACTTTGGTCAAACATAATCGCCACGCTGGGCAACCGGTTTGGCACCGTTTGGTCTCGCACCGTTGCCGCTGCTGCCCGTCATCGGCCTGTGGTATTTAGCTACGCCTTAAATAGTGATGTGATGGTTTTACCTCCACCAGTCGGTTGCCAGAGTCTATTTTGTTTTCGGCAGGATGCATCACAATAAGAGGGTTGCTTGAAACGAAAAGATGATAGGATCCCCTTACATCCCCTATAGCTCTAAGAACTAGGCTAATCGTAGATGGTTAAAGAGACGTAAACCCTGACAGTGACCGGGTCGCTGGTATTGAATTAGTAAATACTAATGCAAGGACCTAAACCTGAACACCAACTTGTTCTTGTCATAAAAAAATCTTTCTACCTTTACTAGTTTTTTTTAAATGTCCCGGTCTGAGTCTTCTCACTTATGGCAACCCTAAGCTAAGGGATAATTTTAGTTGTAAAGTAAGATACTTTTTTATTATTTAACATCACGTTTCTGACTGTATAAGATGGAATCGCGAAGTGTATTTTTCTGAGAGTTCTTTGCGTAATAAAATTATACATTAATTCATGTACCTGTGCGTGACGGATAAAGGATACCTATCACCGCGTCTGAATCAAATGACTCCAGATGGTGTTTGGTTTGCTGGACAATAGAGTTTGGCCTATCGGTACTATTGATAGATTGGATACTAGGTACATATTTTGACAGACTCGATGGCTCATTTGGTAGTGACCTCTACCGTCTGAGCCAAGGGTCGTAGGTTCGATTCCTGCACAGTACAAACATTTGTGTTCATGAACATGTCTGTTTGTATTGGTCTGGGTGCTTTCTATGTATAATATGTATTTTTTACAAAAAAAAGTATCTAGATAATTAAGTTTATCAGTTGTCTAGTACCCATAGTACAAGCTTCGGCTTAGTTTGGGGCTAGATGGCGATGAGTGGCCCAGCGTGGCATGTCTTGGGTTATTATTTATTTATTTATATTTAGCTTCAATACTATCTATCGAACGCTGTACGCAGTATAGTACCTAGTAATCGGAGGTACGCCCTTCAAACGCCAACCCCCTGCCCAGCATGGCGATTATGGGTACAGCCTCGAAGTGTTTTCCCAAAGTGGCGAACAACTGGAGAGGCCTATGTCCAGCAGTGGACTGCAATAGGCTGATGATGATGACAAACGAGCCTGTCTTGAATCAACAGCTTTAATGGAACTTAGCTTCAGTTAAATAATTCTCAATGATTGTGCTATGTCGGGAATGCCATTAATCAATGGTTGGTAGGTACTGCATTTTGAATTGCTACGAGTTGACCACTGATGGATCGCCCACAGTTTGAAAAACTATGGACCAGTAAAACCAACCTCCCCCACAGCTAAATCTACACGGATATCATAATGGGATCCTTTGTTAGCTCGATCGGCGATGGGCGATACCCGAAACAATGGCGGTCTTAATCCCGACCACTATAGCACTATTATAGCCCTGGTTTAAGTTGTTCAATTAATTAGTAATGTAGATGAGGGTGGGTTGGAACGATTCGTATATAAATTTATGATTTCTGTAGCAGGTTAGCTACGTTCGGTGGTGATCAGAGCTTGATTTAGTGATTTATTCAGAAATATATTCTGGCAATCGACTGGTATCTTCATCATCAGCCTATTTAATTGCAGTCCACTGCTGTACATAGGCCTCTCCAGTAGTTCGCCACTTGGGGCAAACATCGCCACGCCACGTGTTCTTTTTTTACAACTTATACCTACGAATCAATCTCAAAATCAAAATAATCTTTATTTTGACTTTTTTTTATAGTAGCTCGACAAAATGGCTTCCCTACGCCTGATGGAAAGCGAAAGAGAAGCCCTATTTGCTGTGACAACTGGCAAGTAACTGGTCAGTTACCTGTCAGTTGCCACTGCCATGCCGGCCCAACCCTAACCCCCCACGAGCTCCGGAAACCCTACTCTCCGGCAGAAACACGACCCGGAGGTGCAGCTCAATTCGAGCGAAGATTCGCTATGCCCTACCTCTCTTGAACTTTTATTATTGAAGAAATTTTAGGCGCAATAAGGTAAGAGAATCAGTCCATTTATTATTCAATTTAAGGTATTCCAATTATAAGAAATCATGATTTATTTCACGTCAAGCCAACCGTCTATTAGCTAAAATACTTTCGTCCAAACTAAAAATAAAGCTTTATTTTATCAAAAATTCTCATTTCACCCGAGACGCAAATATTCCAAATGTTTTTGTGGAATCGTAACTACGAGCAATTTCCAAGACTTTCTGGAATTATATTTTAAACAGAAACACTTTTCCACTAACGGAATATTATCTTTCAGATTGCATAAAAGTTTAAGTAGATTGAATAAAATTGTACCTTGGGACAAACAAAGTTTCCAAATGTTAGGTTGTCTGACTAAATTTTGGGTTTCGTGACAACTGCTTTTAGAAGACACTCTAGGATAATGTGGTAAGCAGATATTATGCCCCTTCGTAATGGAATATAAGGGAGCGACTTATCACCCTTTCGCTCCAAGCTATCCTCACCTGCCCGTGGTGCATCCTGCCGAACAACATACGAGGCTCTGGCAAACCGATTGGTGGCGGTAAATCCGTCACGATAGAAAGCTAGCTAATTACCACAGGCCGATGACGGGCAGCAGCGTCAACGGAGCGAGGAGCTACGCCCTGTGATCGCCAACCCGCCTGCCTAGCTTGGCGATTATGGGTATATCCTCCAGAAGTTGGCTCTAGGTGGCGAACAACTGGAGAGGCCTATGTCCAGCAGTGGACTACAATAAGCTGATGATAATGATGATACCCCTTCGAGCCTCACCGGAGTGAAAACTACGCCCTGCGATGGTCGACCCGCCTGCCGAGCGTGGCGTTTATGGGTAAACCCTCCAAGCGTTTGCCGAAAGTGGCGAACACCTGAGGAGGCCTATGTCCAGCGGTGGACTATGATAGACAATTATGATGAACTTAGTCGGTGACTTTGGTCCTCTGTCCGGTCACGTGAGTTCTATTTCGATCCCGCTGGGAATAGTCTGTTATTAATATCCATTACAATTAATTAGAAAGCATTAAAATGGGCAAAGCTTTTACTAAACTACAAACCAAATGTAATTGATTTATTTATATCTCAAATGACATGTAGAAACGCTATTAAATAGATTTATCGCTAAAAGCCTTTAAAAGGGACTAACTAGCTTTAACCTTTTAGAATCAAATGATCAGGCTACAGTTTCTACAACCAACCCAAATAAAGTAATTTGTTATTATGGAACTCTTAACGCGAATGTAAAGGTACAAGAATTAAGTGAAATAGTTAATTCATATAATATTTTAATTAATGTGTGGTTATTGCAATTACGATATATGTATGTTGAGTACCTTTCTGAGAAAGAGAAAAGTATCATTTTCTTTAACGATAAACGGGCTTGAAAGTCACCTGATGAAGTGATCACTTCAGCCCATAGACACCGCAACACCAGGGGAGTCACAGGGGCGTGGCCGGCCCTTAAGAAATCTATAGGCTCGCTTCTTGAAGGTCCTTAAGTCATATCCACTCAGAAAAATTGCAGCCGGAAGCTGATTCCAAAGACCAATCACACGATAATCGTATCATTTACATGAACCCTACTGGACCGGACAAAAAGCGATACACCATGATAACAAAGCCTTCTCTACTACTGATGTCAGCCACGTAATTCGGTAGCTAATCGACTCCTATCACCTTAATAAACCTGTTAATTAATAACACAATCGAATATCTGCCAAGGTTGAGGGTACTAGACCACGAGGCATGTAAGGGAGCGGCCTATCATCTTTTCGTCCCAATCCAACCTCACCTGCCCGTGGTGCATCCTGCCGAGTAACAAACGAAGCGCTGGCAATTGGGATGATGACTAAAAAATAATTTAATGTCCATCAGATAGATTAATGAAAAATATTGGATACGTATTTTTTATTTTGCCTCTTGTTCAAAAACTTACGAAGATACATTGATTTTAAATGTCACATGACGTCACGTTAGAGTACAAAATATACTCTAACGTGACGTAGTTAGCCCCCACTCCGTAACTTTAATGCGCTATATCTAAGTATTTTCTTGTTATTTCGACAAAACAAAAAATACGGTTCTTATATTTTTTTATTATCTAAGAGACGGACTAATTATTTTCTTCATTTTCATACCTTGTCATCATCCGTATTGACTGGTGGCGGTATAACCACCACGATTGAAGGCGTAGCGAAATACACCGATGACGGGCAGCAGCGTCACCGGAGCGAGACGCTACGCCTGCCCAGCGTGGCGATTATGGCTATGTCCTCCAGATGTTTGCCCTAAGTGGCGAACAACTGTACAGGCCTATGTCCAGCAGTGGACTGCAATAGGCTGATGATGATGACTACGAGAGATATCGCCTATGAGGTGGACAATCTGTCGACAGTTTCCAATCTCGCAATATAGATTATAATCTACCGTTTACAATTTCACGGTAATATTATATAACAACTAGCTGTGCCCGTGACTTCGTCCGCGTGGAATAGTTTCATCCCCTATTTTATCCCCTTGTGGGAGAATTGATCAAAATCCTTTCTTATCGGATGTCTACGTCATAACATGTACCTGCATGCCAAATTTCAGCCCAATCCGTCCAGTGGTTTGGGCTGTGCGTTGATAGATCACTATGTCAGTCAGTCACCTTTGAATTAAATATATAACGGGGAAGGTATCTTAAACCCGCTATCATCAGTCATCTCAACAAAATTTGCTGTGGGCGTTTTGCATGCGAAATGTCGGTTAGAATAATAACAGAATAGAATTACATACAGTCTCCGGCTCTTATTCTCCTTGGCAGTTACACTCGGTAAATCTCAATAATATCCTAACGCAGAAGTCCAACGATACGCGACAGTTTCTAGGCGTCCATTTTTCAGCTTGACGTTCCCGTACTAACTCAAATGACAATCGGCTGTCACGCTCTCTGGTCGCGCCATAGACTCTGTCAAGCGCTGCATTGAGGCGCTGGCACATCGTCTCTTCTGCATGTGATGCTGGCCACTAATACTCCGACATATATTTAGATAGTAACAGCGAGTGCGCCACACTATCGCGCAAGTCATCTCAGTCGGCCGAACTCCCGATCCATCATTATGAAAAACTCTGTAAAAAGACACCCGGAGAGGGCCGACACGGACAAATGACCCCGCGTAATGAGGGGCGTTTATTTTGGCCCGAATTGATGGGCCCGCCTGTCCTGTATCGACAGGTTTAATGGAACTTAGCTTCAATTAAACAATTCCCACTAGTTCTGCTATGTCGGGAATGCCATTAATCAATGGTTTGGCCGGTACTGTTGCGAAAGTCACTACATAGGATGTTTTTTTCTTTTAGTATTCGGTGTGGTCGGTAATAAAATATTGACTCGATTTGAGTGTTGTTTCATCATCAGCCTATTGCATTCCATTACTGGACAAAGGCCTCTCCAGTTGTATGCCACTTAGGGCAAACATCTGGAGGATATACCCATAATCGCCGCGCTGGGCAGGCGAGTTGGCAATCGCAGTGTGTAGCTTTTCGCTACGGTGACGCTGCTGCCCGTCATCGGTCTGTGGCATTTAGCTACGCCCTCAATTGTGATGGTTATACCGCCACCAGTCAGTTGTCAGAGCCTCGTTAGTTATTCGGCAGGATGCACCACGAACAGGTGTGGATGGCTTGGAGTGGAAAGATGATAGGTCGCTCCCTTACATCCCTGTCCTGTAACGACAGGTTTAATGTAACTTAGCTACGATTAAATAATCCCCAACTAGTTGTACTATGTCGGGAATGCCATTAATCAACGGTGTGTCGGTACTGCGGCGACGGTTTTTGAATTGCTACGAGTTGCTTGCGTCTGCGGTCCGTTGACGAAAATACAGATTCACCGCACATTTCTCGTAGTTGACAAGTGTTTTAAGGGACTTTGAAACTGCTAATGCTTATTATTTTAAGAGATGTAGGGCGTAGCGAATCTTCACTCGAATTGAGCCGCCTGTCCGGGGAAGGACCCTAAAGAATACCGCTGATCTCCGGGTCGTGTTTCTGCCGGTGAGTAGGGTTCCCGCACCGCTCGTGGGAGATAGGGTTGGACCGGTATGCCGGTGGCAACTGTCATGTAACTGACCAGTTACTCAACCGTTGTCACAGCGACTTGGGCTTCTCTTTTGCTTTCAATCAGGGAAATAACTATGTCAAGGTAACTAAAATAAAAATACTTTTTTTTTATATAGTGACTCGACATAATGGCATCCCTACGACTGATAGAAAGTGAAAGAGAAGCCCAAGCCGCTGTGACATCTGGCAAGTAACTGGTCAGTTACCTGTCAGTTGCCACCTGCCTGACAGTTGGACTTTAAGTTTTATCATACAATAAAGTCACTTTTGTTGTGTGTCTGTCTCTATGTTTAGTTGATTGATGATGATGATGTTTTATTTAATTAATGAAGATGGCAGACACGCAAGAGGCCCGTTTCATGTTAAACAGTTACCACCACCCATAGACTCTACGTTGTGCAACGACAAAAAAAAAGATGACAATAACTCTAGAAACGTTAAATAAAACATTATTTCCTCATTAAATTACTCACTGTCATTGTATGCTAACAGAATACCATTTCTCATTAAGCGTTAATTAAAAGGGGCTCATCAACACCTTACATCATGATATATTACAAGGATCGGTGGAAAATAAAGCGTATTTGACGTAAAACATGACGTGTAAGCAATAAAACTGATTATAACCTTCGACCATTGTGCCAGCCATTATAGAAATAATAGGTAATAGTAATTAGTTGATAATTGGTATTGATAAAGACGTTTTAGGGTTCCGTAGCCAAATGGCAAAAACGAGAGCCTTATAGATTCGTCATGTCTGTCTGTCTGTCCGTCCGTATGTCACAGCCAGTTTATTCCGAAACTATAAGAGCTACATTATTGAAATTTGGTGCGTACATGTATTCTGTAAACTGCATTAAGATTTTTAAAATAACGTCAGAAAAATTCCAAAATTTTTGGGATTCCCCATACATAGAACTGAAACTCAAAAGTATTGTTTCATCAAACCTATACGTGTGGGCTTTCTATGGATAGGTATTTTGAAATTATGTTGAGGTTTCTAACATAATTTTTTTCTAAGCTGAATAGTTTGCCTGAGAGACTCTTCCAAAGTGTAAAATGTGTCGCCCCCCGTAACTTCTAAAATATGGACATGATAAAACTGAAAAAAAATATATAATGTGTATTACTATGAAAATTACTAACGAAAATTGGTTTGAATGAGATCTAGACGGTAGTATTTTTTAACGTCATAAATCAAATTACTTAACTTTTTTCATTCAATCAACAGTAATGTAATAAAAAATAAAGTAACCAATTGAGCCACTGAGCCAGTCATAAAATTAACCTAATCTTCACTGAAAAACGTGATACGGCCAACATAAAAACAGCTTTTATCTCGCCAATATGTGCCACAGAATAATCCAGAAAGCCACCATAAGAATTAATGAAAATACTGTCGGACCGCGTACAATACCACGTTTTCCCTCTCTCTCCCCCTCATCAGCGGCCTGTAAATCTATCCTTGTCTCTCCCAAACAATGCAAGAACAGCAAACAACACTTAATTCATTCTTTTGTGGCCAAATCTAATTCGTGGCACCCTTTCCTTTGACAGTTGGGAGACGTGAAAAATCGAGCTTCTAGCGCTTACTTTCATTCTAGTTTCGGGTTTGATTCGCACTTGAGCGGTAGCGGATTACAAACATTTGTGATTACATATTAATACTATGAAATATACTATTTGACTAATGTTTTTTTGTCTTGTTATCGATAGAATACTTCATTAAAGAAATATTGATAAAAAATTAGTTCGCTAGCATTTATTTTATTGTCTCCGTGCCATCGCGAGCGAGCTATATATGGGCGAGTCCAAAAACGGTTCATAGAACAGGCGACTTCCGTGTGACGTCACAAACTTGGTAAAATTAACTTGTATGGTGTAGTCACCAATGTTGCTAAATATTGCGTTTATGTAATTGGTTTCATCAAAATATGTTACATTACAAATAATGCAACTTCAAGCATTGAATAATGGTTTTGTATTATTTTTCGTTTTTGCGGCGCAACAACAAAAACACAATTCCGCTCTTCTACCATCACCAAGCGTCGTCCTAACGAAAGAGTAATTTTTTTATCTGTCGGCCGCGGATGGGAGCGAGTTACTGTTATCAGGCCGAGCCATCCGGACGGGTCTCATGTAAATGTTTACTTATTTCCGGTCCCGTTACGTGTATTGTATTCGGATTCGGTTCGCGTCCCGACTGTGTTGCGGTACGAGTGGATTGGTCGTATGGGAGCGTTTAGTTTTGTATGTTGAGCATACACATTTCACTCACTAAACGCGGGATGTAAGGGACCCATCATTTTATTGCTTCAAACAAACCTCACCTGCTTCAAGCCACCACCTGCCCTCCAGGGAGCGCAGGGACCTATTATCTTTTCGCTCCATGTAAGATGGTCGCTTTCGCTCGATGTATGGACATTCCGCCAACTATCAAAATGATAAAAAATGTAATCTTGAATTGATACGAGAAGTACGAAGATGAAAATTAGCACTTAGTATTGGTATTGTTTATTGGTCGCCGGAGGGCATACAACGCATCGTATGCCCCCTAAGCCTCTCCTCCGTGCTCCGAGTGGTAAGCGCGGGGGCGCGAACCACTCAATGGGGCGTGACGGTGTGGTGGGTGCAGCCAACCCTTGCACGAGGTCCGCCCGGGGCGCACTCAAACGCTCCCCGGAAGCCGGGGGTAGGGGTATTTACCCTCCCCGGACCAGAAGTGCCGGCCGCTTGTCATCTGCGGCTGGCCAGGGCAGGCAGGGATGCGGCGGTATGCTTCGGCGCTACCCGTGTTCCTGCAACTTGCTGCCCACTGGTGACACAGGGGGGCTTAGTGGGTATACCCTCCCATTAAATCCTACACACCATATTACCTCCCCCCGGAGGTGGCATGACGGTGAAAAACGCATTCCCCTCTAAAAAAAAAGGGGGTCCCTGTCTTTGTCTGACGGAAGTTGGCTTGCTTTTGCGCCATTGAAACATTTGATGACTTAACACGAGGAAAACTTTGACACGACACGACAGGCGATACTACTAGAGTATTTTGCTCAGATTTCGGCTCATTTGAAACACAAGAAATCAATAGATATTACCCTGTTCCAGATAGGATTTGTTTGCACGAGCGAGATAACAACGTAATCATAATGAGAACTATATCTAATTTTTATCAGTAGATACCGGGGTAATTTACATTACTATCGGAAATTTTTATATATATCTATTACTAGCGACCCATCCCCATTTTGTTTCGGTATTATACATATTGATAAACCTTCCTCTTGAATTACTCTACCTTTTAAAAAAACCGTACCAAAATCTGTTGCCAAGGTTTAAAGATCTATGCATACATAGGGAGACAAAACGCCTTATTCTATACTTTGTCTTGTGTTTGACTGGCTCGATGGCTCATTTGGTAGTGACCTCTGCCCTCTGAGCCAAGGGTCGTGGGTTCGATTCCCGCACAGTACAAACATTTGTGTTCATGAACATGTCTGTTTGTATTGGTCTGGGTGTTTTCTATGTATAATATGTATTTATTTACAATAAAAAGTATCTAAGTAAGTTTATCAGTTGTCTAGTACCCATAGTACAAGCTTCGACTTAGTTTGGGGCTAGATGGCGTTGAGTGGCCCAGCATAGCATGTCTTGGGTTATTTATTTATTTGTGATGAAATGTAAGTGCTTACGTACTGAAAACGAGGCGGTCTAGACCAAAGAGCGCTTTTAAAGTCTGCGCACTGACTCAGGGGCTGCTACTGAGCAATTCATCATCAGCTTATTGCAGTACACTGCTGAACACAGGCCTCTCTAGTTGTTCGCCACTTAAGGCAAACATCTGCCAAATAAATACCACAAGCCACTGCCCGTCAGCAGCGTCCCCGGAGCGAGAAGCTACGCCCTGCGATCGCCAACCCGCCTGCCCGCCTGGCAATTATGGGTATATCCTCCAGGTGTTAGCCCTAAGTGAAGAACAACTGGAGAGGCCTATGTTCACCAGTGGTGATATAGGCTGATGATGATGATAGTTGGAAGTCTTCCACGGTACGTTTTGCAATATTCTGCCATGTGCAATGGCTCTTTGGAATCAGCTTTCAACTGCGACTTTTTCGGGTGGATACGACTTAGACCTACAAAAAGCGAGCCTTTCTCTTGAGAAAGGGCTCTTGAGCCTTTCAGGCCCGTTTACCCATCTGTCATAAAATAAAAAAAAACATATTTCTAATCTGTTCCAATATTTACATTTTATTTTGTACAGGGCTCAATTAGTATACACCACCTGGTTTTCCCCAACGGGTAATTACTTACCATCCCTTAAAGACCCGTGACGTCACAGGCTTAAGAATTAACGCGGGCCTTGTCCAAACAACTGGATACGGATTTGTCCTTTTAAAACAGTGGTTCCCAAACTTTTGGTGATAAAAGACTTTTTTTTAATTAAATTTTAGCAACCCTTTATTATCTTTATTTCTTTTTCATTTTTGTTTTGTCTGTTTGTCTATGTTTTTTAATTCAGTGCTGCATGCGCGTCGCGCGGCACCTACAGGACTGGTGGTGGCTGAAAATCAGTGGTTTGCTTGTTGAACAAACAATTCGCTGAGCCATCATCTTTTTGCATCGCTGCTGCACACACACCCACATCCTTGCACGTTGTAAACATTTCATAATGTTTCCTGTATGTATTTGTCTTATTTGCTATTGTTTTTTTTTTTGCTGTACTTATTTGTTGTGTGTGCCAGTTTATGTTGACAGGCTCGGTGGCTCAATTGGTAGTGACCCCTGCCTTCTGATCCGAGAGTCGTGGGTTCGATTCCCACCCGGGACAAACATTCGTGTGATGAACACTTGTGTTTGTTCCGAGTCTGTGTGTTAATATTTGTATTTAAGTATTTATTTGTGGTACCTTCGTTGTTCTGATACCCATAACACAAGTGCTTAAGCTACTTACTTTGGGATCGGAGCAATGTATGTGATGTTGTCTGATATTTATATTTATTTAAGTAAATAATTTTTTTATCTATCTATCTACCTGTCTCTTTAGGATGTTCATTTCCGCCAATGTCGAGTGAAAAGTAACAACAGATAATCTTTGAAAATTATACCTTCTAAAACTATATAATAAACTATGGACCTAATTATTTACAAAAGTATCTAAGTAAGTTTATCAGTTGTCTAGTACACAGAGTACATGCCGCCATCTTACATAACTCCTCTTTATAGTAACAGTGGGTTATTTAGGTACGTGTGTTGTACGTTGATAATTGTCATTGAGAGACGCCTATGTCCAGCAGTGGATGTATACTGGCTGATGATGCTGATGATGACTTTAATCGGAACGCGTACGAGTACATTTTCGATCGCACCAGGATGTGACTCTTCCACTTACACACACACATAATGTGTGCAAGTCACTATTGTGACTCAAAATATTTTTGTAATGGTTTCTGGGATCACTTTGGGGTCATTTTGGAGTCACCAGTGGTCGCGTCCATCACAGTTTGAGAACCACAATCTTTAAAGAACAATGCGAGTCTTAAATTTTGTCGATAAGCCTTTTAATAAATGGCGGAATATTTATTCGAAGGATTTAAAATGTAATAGAAGGTAAAGCAGTGACAATTGTAAAGACAAATCGCTGTTTATGTAAGTAATATTTAACGAAATGTACACTCATTAATTAACGGAAATGTAAATAAGAACCTTTTTGGATCCGATGTGTTGCTTAAAAATAAACATTTATTCATTATTGGATATGACAACTAGGTACCTACTAGAACACGTAGTACCTAAAACTCACAAAAAAAAGGCAACTCGATCACACTATTAAAGGCATTATTAACTCTGTAGCTCTCAGTGGTCTTTCGACGATTTGTACGTGTTTTTTTAACTTATACAAATAAAGATTATTTTGACCTTTTTAAATTTTTACACGACATTAGCAAATGTAGATCTCGTAAATAGTGCTTCTCGGCAGACATAGTGTAGGACGCTCTCAGGCCAGGTGGACTAACGGTTTGCGCAGGATGGCTGGCAAGTGCTGAATGCGAGAAGCGAAGAGCAAAGACGAGGAGAAGCGTATGCCCAGCAGTGGACTGCGAGAGTCGGATGACCATCATCATCATCATCAGCCTATTACAGTCCACTGCTGGGCATGCCTCTCCATCTGTTCGCCACTTACGGCAAACACCTGGAGGATATACCCATAATCGCCACGCTGATGAGACTATTCTCCGTTATGTTATTATATGATTTTCTTAGTATTTGTAAAGACTACGACTGAGTTTAAAGATAGTAAAAACAGTGTTGTATTCCACTCGGCATTCAAATGTAATGCGTGATTCCTTGTTAGTTTGCCCGGCCGCGACGGAGTGAGCGAAATTATGTGCGTTCGCCTATAATCGTTTATTTTGGACAAACTAATTACCAACAGAACGTTTCGTTTTTGAAATATTCACCTAAAAATTAAGAGTAAATACATAATATTAAAAATAAGGATATAATTTTCTTAGCACCAAATTTCTTTACAATCTAAAACTACCGAAAGCTTTTCTCCTTGCTTTGTATAAAGATATTTAACATTTCTGCATCACAGTCCCTATGAAAATTATATCTCACCTCGCGCGAGGCGAACCGCTGAGGTGCAAAACCAAAACAGAATTTCCTCGCGATTCCGGCGTAATGAAAACCTAACCGCCACCTCTGAAGCTCACCACATCCTCCCCCAAATTATATTACAGTGTAGCGGCATAAATTGACGCATTCCGCTCGCCCGAAGTCGCGGCCGGCATTCCGGAGGGAACCGGCTTGTCATTGAGGCGGGATTGGATTGGGAATAGCATAAAGTGTTTAATTACCTAGATAGATCTTTTATTGCACATGAAAAGTTTCTTTTATTTCGCTTGCTCAGCGTGGCGATTATGGGTTTATCCTCAAGAAGTTGGCCCTAATTGGCGAGGACTATGTCCAGCAGTGGGTTGCAATAGGCTGATGATGGTGGACGGTGACATGACGGTGCCTAATGCATTCCCCTCTAGAAAAAAAAAAGGCTGATGATGATAAATGATTATTTCTTAGGTAGTAATAAATAAAGTAATTCTGCAGCTGTCAGTAACTCACGTAACCTCGCACGAACTTTCTTTCTCTTACACATTCACGTAAAAATACAAAGTAAGCACGTGTCTCTTTCAATTTCCTTGAAGATCCAACTTGCTCTGATATTCGCGAGTCATTCAAAATGCACAAAGAGGCGACAAAGTGGCTGTGACAACACATGTGTCTTTCTGCATTTCGTAAACGTATACCTACCTATATGACAATATTGGCAACCGCAAAATCAAACGGAATTTTCTATGTAATGAAATTAGCTTGTTTGCAATAAATAGGCAACGAAACTACTGGACCAATTTGAATAATTCTTTTACTACAACATAGGGTATATTAAATTTACAAAAAGTTCTAACTAAAACTCCAATAATGTAACTCAAGATATGAAAAAATTAACAAAAAAGTTTTTATACCTCGTGCGGTGCGAAAACTATTGATTATTTATAACAAAATAATATACGACTTTGCAGATTATAATAATTATCTACAAGGAAATGTAAGGGATGTAACTGCTGTAAGGAAGCGGCCTATCATATTTTTGCTCCAAGCCAACCTCACCTGCCCGTGGTGCATCCTCCGAATACCATACGAGGCGCTGGCCACCGTCTGGTGGCGGTATAATAAATCACAATTGAAAGAGTGAGTAAGTAGCTAAAGAGCACAGATCAATAACGGGCAGCAGCGTCGCCGAAGCGAGAAGTCATGCCCTGCGTGGCGATTATGGGAAAAATGTAGAGCTAGACTGAATATGTCTATCTGTTACAATTACGTCGCAATAATCTTAAATACCATAACCGAAGCAAGGGCGAGCCGCTAGTCTTTAGCTAAATTTTATTAGACAGTGGCGGCATAAATTGGCGCATTCCGCTCGCCGGAGTCGCGGCCGGCATTCCGGAGGGAACCGGCTTGTCACTGCGGCGGGATAGAATTAGGGAACGGCATAAAAGTAGTTTACTGTATGGTACTGGCGCGGTGAGTTGTGTGAAATTTGTAGGTAGTGTTAGTGTTGCAGTTGTAATTTGTTGTTAAATATTCAATTTCAGGTTAAGAGAGGTAGGGCATAGCGAATCTTCGCTCGAATTGAGCTGCCCGTCCCGGGAAGGACCTCCACCCTATAAAATACCGCAGCCAAATGATCTTCGGGTCGATTTTCTGCTGGAGAGTAGGGTGTCCGGAACTCGTGGGGGGTTAGGGTTGGGCCGGCATGGCAGTGGCAACTGACAGGTAACTTGCCAGTTGTCACAGCGACTTGGGCCTCTCTTTCGCTTTCCATCAAACGTAGGGAAGCCACTATGTCGAGCCACTATAAAAATCTTTTACCTTTCCTCTTTAAAACATTGAATTAGAGAACGCCATCCTCGAAGTTGTTCAAAAATATGTATACCTCGGGCAGACATTGCAATTGGGTGGAAACTACTTTGAGGACGAGGTAAATAGGAGAATTCAGCTAGGCTGACCAGCGTTTGGGAAACTTCGTCTAGTCTTCACATCGTCGATCCCACAGTGTCTAAAGACGAAAGTCTTCGATCAGTGCGTTCTACCGGTTATGACACACAGAGCCGAAACGTTCGACATAGCTCACCGGATCAGTAAGCTGAAGTGGCAGTGGGCTGGCCACATCAGCCGCAGAACCGACAACCGTTGGGGTAAACGAGTTCTGGAGTTGAGACCGCGTCTTGGCAAACGTAGTGTAGGACGCCCTCAGGCCAGGTGGAGTGACGATTTCCGCAGGACGGCTGGCAAGTGCTGGATGCGAGAGGCCCGGGACCGATCGAAGTGGTGAGCATTGAGCCTATGTCCAGCAGTGGACTGATGTGGGCTGATGATGATGATGATTCAATTTCAGGTTATTCTTATACCTTTCCTCTTTAAAACATTGCTTTAGAAATAAACTATATTCTTATGCCTAAAGTTGATACGCTGAACTCAGTCAGTAAATAAAGTTAAGTGATCATGTCGTCTCTGATCTTGTTTGCGTAACTGCCCTTCCGTTCGTCTGTATCGTCGAGGGCCTTTGAGCACCAATCGACTGGAGAGGCCTGTGCCGATGTAGAAGACTGTTTGACAACGTGTTTTTAGGGTCCCGTACAAAGTAAGTAGCTTAAGCACTTGTGTTATGGATATCAGAACAACGAAGGTACAGGTACCAAAAATAAGTATATACTTAAACACAACACAATATAAACAACCAGACACGGAACAAACACAATAATTTTCATCACATGGATTTTTGAACCAAGAGTCGTGGGTTCGATTCCCACTCAGGATTTATATTTTTATTTAGGTATAAATATTTGTGGTAACTTCGTTATTCTGATACCCATAACACAAATTAATGCTTAAGCCTAGGTGGCTTACTTTTGGGATCGGGGCAATGTATGTGATGTTGTGCGATATATAAGTATTTTTTCTAGCTAGCATTTGTTGTCCCGCTGCTGAGCGAAGATCTCCCCTAAGTCTCTCAACATCTCCCGATTGTCAGCCACAATTTTCCAGTCTTGCTGATGGTTGTCTAAGTCATCACGCCATCTTTTCTTTGGCCTGCCTCTCGGACGCCATCCGTCTACCGGCTGCCATTGGCCGATGATCTTAGCCCACCTAAGTAAAAGTAACCTTTATTCTATACTATTATTTTATTTTTATTTTTTTATAGTGGCTCGACATAATGGCTTCCCTACGCCTGATGGAAAGCGAAAGAGAAGCCCAAGTCGCTGTGACAACGGGCAAGTAACTGGTCAGTTACCTGTCAGTTGCCACCGCCATGCCGGCCCAACCCCAACCCCCCACGAGCTCCGCTATAAGTCTGCGGATATAGCAACTATGTCATGCCACTACAAAGACGGCCAAATATTATTTCACAAACTGCGTCACTAACGCTACTCTAACTAAGTTTATGTTCAAAGTTCTCTCCTGCATTTCCCAACTCGGAATTTAAGCTTAACTACCTTTCTGCATAATCTGCTCGCTTAAAAGAAACTGTGAAACAAACTAAGCTAGGAGCAAATTGAAAGACAAGGATGCATCTAAGTGCTATGTCACGTAATAATAACTATTAAATACTTAAATAAATAACATGTTTCGAATTTGATCATCATCAGCAAAGTCAAAGTCAAAATAATCTTTATTTGTATAGGTTTTTATGAAAAACACTTACAAATCGTCGAAGCTACCACCGGTTCGGAAAGCAGCATTCTACCGAGAAGATACCGGCAAGAAACTCGTGTAGTTGCTCTTTTCAAAATGGTGTTTACAATATTATTATCACATTTATATTTACAGTCCACTGCTAGACATAGGCCGAGAGGCCTAACTGGAGACAGTTGTTCGCCACTTAGGGCAAACATCTGGAGGATATACCCATAATCGCCACGCTGGGCAAGCGGGTTGGCGGTCGCAAGGCGAAGCTTCTCGCTCCAGTGACGCTGCTGCCCGTCATCGGTCGGTGGTATTTAGCTACGCCTTCAATCGTGATGGCTATACCGCCACCAGTCGGTTGCCAGCGCCTCGTTTGTTGTTCGGATGCACCACGGGCAGGTGAGGATAGTTTGGAGCGAAATGGTAACTTACAAACCATAGACAATCTCTACCTATCTATCTATCTACCTATTCATGTTTCATTGTAACCCATCTTCGTCTTTGTTTGCTGAATGCAGAAGTCACGTCTTAGCTGTCCGATACCAGATATTCTGAACAGGCATTCTAAGTTGTTAGTAAGTTTCGCAAGTCAGGAGTAGAACTTGGGACTGTCCGTAACACGCCGAAGTACGTTTTGATGTATTGAATAATATCAACTGAATATATAACCATATGTATTGACTATGGAATGTAAGGGAGCGGCCTATCATCTTTTCGCTGCAAGCCAACATCACTTGCCCGTGGTGCCGAATAACAAACGAGGCGCTGGCAACCGACTGGTGGCGGTATAACCATAACAATTGTAGGCGTTTCTAAATACCACAGACCGATGACGGGCAGCAGCGTCTCCGGAGCATAAAACTACGCTCTGCGATCGCCAACCCGCCTGCCCAGCGTGACGATTATTGGTAGATGTTTGGCCTAAGTGGCGAACAATTGGAGAGGCCTATGTACAGCAGTGGACTGCAATAATCTGATGATAATATACGTATTAGATACATACAAGTATAAATATTAGATACATACTCGATAAATACGAGTATAACCTTCATTCTCGGCCACTCGGGCAAGTAACGATCGCAACCTAAAAACACAAAAACGCAACTAACCCGTTTAAATTAACTTCCCAAACACAACACGACAATGAACAAACCGCATCACCACAAAATAAACACACATCCTTGTTTATTTTTAAGAAACAACAAGCAATTACTTTTTACAACACGACGCCCCGGAGACCAACCCAGCGGCCATCTTGCATCGTCGTCCTAACTCTTATTTACACTCACTATGGCGCGAAAAGAAAAATAACCTCAAAATGGCGGCCTGTTCACTCATTAGGCTTGGAAACAAAAAGTTATAGATGCGTAAAGGGTGCCCTGATTCCCTTAAAAGGGACCTTGATGGTTCAGGAAGGGAAAGGGCGCAATTTAGGTAAGCCAGGTAGGTTTGTTGCGATCCAGTCTCCAGGGATGGCATACCTTTGTCCTTTGTGTCACTTGATATCTTTGAGCATGCCGCGATATAGGACGATTGGGGAAAATCTATTGTTTTTCTTCTTAATATGCCTTTTGGGGTTCCATCGTAAAGGAAGCGGAATAAAACATCTTGGTGTATTTGTTTTTACAGTAGCTTAATATGGTGGCATTTAAGTTGTTTTTTACATTGGCTCGACATAATGACTTCCCTACGCCTGATGGAAAGCGAAAGAGAAGCCCAAGCCGCTGTGACAACTGGTAAGTAACTGGTCAGTTGCCTGTCAGTTGCCACCAGTCATTTTGTTTTTATAGGTAAACAAGCGACTATATGCATATAGGCACAATAGAGATGATTTGGGGGTCAAAATAATTATATTATATTTAAGTACGTATTTTAGATCATAAAAGTGTATTGGACACGTATTTTTCCTTTTTTCATTCAAATAAAAAATAGCAAAGATACAAGCCATCAAAAGTTAGGAGCTTTTTTTATAGTAGCTCGACATAATGGCTTCCCTACGCCTGATGGAAAGCGAAAGAGAAGCCCAAGTCACTGTGACAACTGGCAAGTAACTGGTTAGTTACCTGTCAGTTGCCACTGCCATGCCGGCCCAACCCTAATCCCCCACGAGATCCGGAAACCCTACTCACCAGCAGAAACACGACCCGGAGGTCATTTAGCTGCGGTATTCTATAGGGTGGAGGTCCTTCCCCGGACTGGCAGCTCAACTCGAGGGAAGATTCGCTATGCCCTACCTCTCTTAAAGTGATAGTCTTTGACGTCACTCCGTCCCGTGAAAATGCCTATGTCCAGAAATGGACATTTGCAAGTTAATGATATGCTTCTACTCTCCACTTGACAAATAAGTGTGTAAATTCCATGTTATATCTTCGAATTACGTATCTTAACTAATATTATAAAGCTGAAGAGTTTGTTTGTTTGAACGCGCTAATCTCAGGAACTACTGGTCCGAATTGAAAAATTCTTTTTGTGTTGAATAGACCATTTATCGAGGAAGGCTTTAGGCTATATAACATCACGTTGCAACTATTAGGAGCGAAGAAATAAATGTAAAAAAAAAAACGGGGAAAAAATAACTATTCCACGCGGACGAAGTCGCGAGCATAGCTAGTATAAAATATTCGTCCAACCCACGTCCAACATTCATACACTTTATTTCAGCTCGCATGGATCCCCTGGGACCAACTGGGAACTAGTATATTGGAGCCATTTTAGTTTGCTATACTACTTTTGGGCCAGTACTCACTGGGCTTCTAAACAAAATAATAGAGGTTTAATTTCTAACATTTGGGGTTTCTTTTTATAGTGGCTCGACATACGCCTGATGGAAAGCGAGAGAGAAGCCCAAGTCGCTGTGACAACAGGAAAGTAACTGGTCAGTTACCTGTCAGTTGCCACCGCCATGCCGGCCCAACCCTAACCCCCCACGAGCTCCGGAAACCCCACTCACCGACAGAAACACGACCCAGAGGTCATTTGACTGCGGTATTCTATAGTGGAGGTCCTTCCCCGGACGGGCGGCTCAATTCGAGCGGAAGACAACTAGATAAGGGAATATCAGGAAATGGGCAATAACAATTTGGGGAGGCCTATGTCCAGCAGTGGACGTTTGTAGGCTCATGACGTTGACAAAAAGATGATGTATTACTCCTGAATGGGATTTGAACTCACGGCCTATTGAGAACGGAGGGGCACTACCCAACGAGCCGCCGGGCTTCCATAATGCAGATGTACGATTTATCGTACTTTATTAATTAACACATTTACACTAGCCATCGGACCGCACCTATTCAGACGGTTTCGTCTCAGTTTAACAAACAAAAACCGTGTTTACAAGTCGTAAGCGAAAATTCCGCCCAGCGCTTCGGTATTTACATTCCGTCCGTCCATCCGTGAGTAATTCCGCCGCCGGAAAAATCCCGCTTCGCCCCAAATTTCCGCTCGCGGGCGGAACGCTATTGTGTTTGCGCCCTGACTTTGCATATTTTGTATTAACGCGCGATTTCGATATTTGTGTGTTGAATCACATTGATATGGCGGTAACTTTAACTAGGAAAGTCGTTTGCAAAAATTTTTTTTGCCTACTTTTCATCGAACTATTTTATGCTTATATGCTATGCTATATTATATTTTATGGTTTATACTTGGCCAGCGCTTTGAATACTTATTTTAACTACGTTGCACTCTTAGAATAATAAGGCAATATAGTGGAATTCATTTAGTATGTGTTCCTTCTTCTAATATGGGATCTTATAAACGAAGCGTGAAGAAGCATTCTGCGGAACAGCATGGTCGTAACTGACAGAAGTTTAGAAGTCGTCTGTTGCTAACCATTGCGTGTATTAGAACATTAAAGTAAAACTTTTACATGGGATGTAAGAGAGTCTATCATCTTTTCGCTCCCAACCCTCACATGCCCGTAATGCATCCTGCCCAATAACAAACCATGCTCAGGCAACCGACTGGTGGAGGTATAACTTGATAGTTATACAGGAGTAAAGTAAATAGCGCTAAATATCACAGGCCGATGAGGCAGCAGCGTCACCGGAGCTTCTCGCTACGGTCCCTCCAATCGCCAACCTGCCTGCCCAGCGTGGCGATTATGGGTAAAGCCTCCAGATGTTTGCCCAAAGTGGCGAACAACTGGAGAGGCATAGGCCTGCTGGACATAGGTCCAGCAGTGGACTGCGTTATCCTAATGATAAAAGAATATCCGTCTATATCTATAAACAAATTTTTCAATGATAGTTGTATGGAACGTGGGACATTACTAATCGGAACTTTGCCTAACTACGAGTTTGAACGAGCGATCTTTGAACCTTCATAACTTGCATAATAGAAAAGATATCTTAAAAATTCCTCGTTAATAGGGATGTTTTGGGGGTCAAAATAATTACATTACGTATATATTTAGTTCGTATTTTAGATCATAAAAATGTATGTCTACTTTATTAATTAGAAAATACGTGTCTTAGTTTTGAATAAGCTAAAAGACGGACTAATTACATTTTTTATTGCAACAAGATCTCAATAAAATCGTAATGATGATTCCCCATTAAAAAGAAACGATTGGATTGGCAGGCTCCAACCGCCATTGTTTCGTAAATTCGTTAATAAGCCGATGAATACTTAATAAACGAATGAATCAACACCGATTCGTTAATTGCAATATTAAATAAGCTTTTGTAATCCATATCAGAAACTGAAATGAGACAATAATAAATGCGAAATGAAATACATATAATAGTACAACAGAAATGTATCATCATCATCATCCTCTTAGCGTTGTCCCGGTTTGTGCCTCTAGGCCCAGGGTCCGCTTTGACCATGACTCTAGATTTAGCGAGTCTGGTTATTACATTGAAGCGACTGCCATCTGACCTTCGTAACCCTCAGAAAGGGGAACCAGACAAATTTGGATCATGGTTACACATTCAGAATTAAACTGCATCATCATCATCAGAAATGTATCATCAGGCTATCAGTCCACTGTTCCAGAGACCTGTTCAGTTGTTCGCCACTTTGACAAACATCTGGAGTCTTTACATGCGTAGTTTTTTTTGCGATTTTGGGATAGGCCTGTTGCCGTAAAAAAATTAATTAGTCAATCTTTTAGATTGATTTTAATAATCTAAAATACGGACTAAATCTACACTAATACATATTATAAAGAGGAAAGACTTGTACCTGTTTTTGTATGTTTGTAATGAATAGGCTCAAAAAGTATTGGGCCTATTTAAAAATTCTTTTACCAATATAATGCACTTCATGTCATGTCCCATTCTTCCTATTTGACATAGGCTACATTTCATTTTGAAAAAAATTAGGGATCCTTGGTAAAATTTGAACAATGTAACCGAAGGTGTAGAAAAATGAGTCTCCTGTGCGAAACCGGGACGGGCTGCTAGTATTTAATGTAATTATTTTGACGCTGGAAACATCCCTATTATCACGCTGTTCAGGCGAGTTGGCGATCGCTGGGCGTATAACTTCTCGCTCCGGTGACGCTGCTGCCCGTCAACGGCCTGTGATATTTAGCTACACCTTCAATTGTGATATCAGCTAAACAATCGGTCGCCAGATCTGATCCTTCTTTGTTATTCAACAGGATGCACTACGGGCAGGTATTTTATATTGGTTTTCCCTTGCACGACATAAAGCAAGAAAAAATTGCCATAACAAAACCCCGCTTATTCCCTACAAATATAAGTATTCGCGCCTCATATTTTCCTTAGCTTAAGAACGGCTTTCCTATACCACATGTAATACTACTCTTTGTGCCCTGCTTCGCTCAGTATTTACTCTTTATCAATAGCACTCGATTCATATCCCCGTGAAATCTGTTAACAATACACAAGCTTAAATAAATATAAATAATAAATAAAAATAAAATTCTTTATTTCTCATTTTACAAATTATCTTGATTAGAGATGCCCCAGTAAGTAATAAAAATACTTGTGTTGGGGTAATCTCGCTCTCACCACATGGTATTCTACATGAGATACAAAATTAGTTTACCTACATAAAAATTATATATTACAATAAATATAATTTTTTTTTTTTTTAAAGATGACGTACATTTTTAATATTTAAGTATTATCAATAAGTTATGAAATCATTTAAAATTAAATATAGTAAACTTTCACAATTCAATAAATTAATCAATTACATACCTATTATTAAATTAAAATTAAAAAGAAAAGCAAAAACTTAAACTACTGCAATGATTATTTCAGTGTTTATTTCATGTTGGTGTATTGCATGCAAGTTCCTGTGTATGTGTGTGTGACTGTGTACCTATATGTGTGCGTTTGAGTGTGTGAGTGTGTATGAGTGTGTGAGTGTGTATGTGTGTGTGTTGTGATAATATTTGTGCATTATTTATTAATACTTATTGCACTTTCTGTTTCCTCGTAACTCAGTCCTTGTAGAAACTCCGTGATTACTCCCTTACATTCACTATAACTTTTTGAGTACAATTTTAATTTTCGGTTTAACCTATTATATATGTGAGGGGCCCTCGATGCAAGTTGGCGTCCAGCGAAGGCAGTTCGAACCCGTCGGCTTGGAGCCACCCCATCTGTACGTCTTTTCTTAGATTGCAGTTTACTGGGGTCAAAGGGTAGCTTTCGGTGTAAGTTAAGTAGTAGGCTTAGAATGTATAATTTTCTGACTGATAGAAGTCCGCAGTTTTTATAAAGTTCCTTCGTTGGGTATCTATATGGCTTTGTGTACATCACTTTTAGAAGTGAACGTTGAGCTCTCTCAAGGTGAAGGAATCTAATTTTAGTGGCACCACCCCATACGGGAATACAGTAAGTTAATACCGACTGTACTAAGGCAATATAGGTCTTTTTAATTAATTTTTCGGACATAACTTGGCGCAACATCTTAAACATCCAAACAAACTTACGAATTCTACCAGTCATTACATCAAGTTGAGTGTGCCATGATAGTCTTTGGTCGACCATAACTCCCAGGTATTTTGTAAGGAGAACTTTATTTATTACAGGGCAAGAACAGTCTCTAGAATTTGGGCAGGCATGGATTTTTAACTGAAACCTAGGGTCAGGTTGACCCCTTTGGTCAGGGCTAAAACAAATATAATTTGTCTTTGTGGTGTTTAACGTTAGCAGATTAGAGTTTAGCCAGTTTGCAATAACGGCCAAGCCCTGTTCCGCAGTGCTGTGCACGTGTTCCCACGAGTGTCCTGAGAAAACAACAGCTGTGTCATCTGCATACGAAAAGATCTGTCCTCCGCAGCTACCTAGATTACATAACTCATTAATATATATTAAGAATAGGGTAGGTCCGAGGACCGATCCCTGCGGAACGCCATAGGACACATCAGCTTCCTCGCTGGTATAGGAGTCAATTTTAACCATTTGTTTTCTGTCACTCAAGTAATCCGCAAAGAGCGACAGAGCCGTACCCCTTATACCTATACTCTCCAGTTTACTTACTAATTTTGGAATAGAGACAGTGTCAAAAGCTTTCTTTAAATCTAAAAATATGGCTAGACACTTAGAGCCACCATCTACCTTTTCCACTATCAGTTTAGTCAAGTCAGCTATAGCATCTTGTGTTGACATGCCCTTCCTGAAGCCATATTGAGCGTTTGATAATATGTTATATTTATTGAGATAACACAGAAGTCTCTTATTTAGAAGTTTTTCTAATATTTTAGAGATACACGGTAAGACCGATATTGGCCGGTAATTATTGACATCGTCTTTGTCCCCGTTTTTATATACGGGAGTAACCAATGAGCGTTTCAAGGCCCTTGGATACCTTCCGGTTTCAAACGATAAGTTTGCCAATTGGCAGATCATGGGAACCACAAAGTCTTTACATTTTTTTAAGAATATTGTTGGTATTCTATCCCAACCAGGCGCACTACCGGAGTCGAGTCCCATTAATATGTCGCATACTTCTTGAGGTTCTGTGCTCATTAGAACAAAAGCTTGCGACTACAAAATATTGATATAGGTTACATTCTACAGAATCTCTACTAGTTTACTAGTTTGATGGTAAGTAGTGAACCTCTGACGCAATGGTCGTGGGTTCGATCCCTGCACAGTACAAACATTTGTGTGCACGAACATGTCCGTTTGTATTGGTCCGCCTGGTATAACCATCACAATTCTCCAATCAGGAACACCTTGGTGTAGCCGGAGCGAGGAGCTACGCCCTGCGATTGCCAACCCGCCTGCCTAGCGTGGCGATTATGGGTAAAGCCTCCAGATGTTTGCCCAAAGTGGCGATCAACTGGAGAGACTTATGTCCAGCAGTGGACTGCGATAGGCTGATGATATATGACCAGGTAACAAATCCAGTACCTTCATGAACCACTCAATCACCAAAGCTATGCCATGCCTGTCGAGAGAATGTCTAGGAGTCAAATAAAACCTTTATCCGACATAACATAAAAAAGGACTAGTGTTAGATTATTTCCCAAGTCATGTCTTTATCTTTTTAAAAATCATTTACTTTAACATTCAATCATATTCACGCTTGGATTTCCGAACGTACGGGACGATTGTGATTGGTTATCCGAACGCGAACACTGACTGTCAACGGGTTCAAATACTTATGCTGTGACTTGTATCTCGTAAGTTGTGAAAATAAGTTGAAGAGCGAATAAAAAGGTGTTGTAATCGAAGAAAAGGGCGTTTAATTTAATAGTTCAGAAGTGGTAAGAACCTTCACTGGTACGTATCAAGTTTATTCATTTAAATAACTGTGTTGACGCGTGATTGAAATTCTGTGCTTTGAAATTTTAATTTGGCGAACGAGTAAGTACATTTGTTAATTGGACGAATCTTTCTACTTTATAAGTGTTTAGTTAACAAATACTTGTGTTCATGGTGATGAATGTTTCATTAGTTTCTTGCATCAACTACTTATGACGACAAAACAAGCATTGCCAATCTCGGGTACGCCATTTGCAAGGTACCTACATACCGGTATCCTAACAAGAGCACGACTAAAATAATATATTCGGTAATTGTACGAATCTTTATATTCTTTACGTGTTTAGTTCATAAATAATTGTGTTCATGGTGATGAATGATTCATTAGTTTCTTGCATCAAATACTTATGACAACAAAACAAGCATTGCCAATTTTGGGTAGGTACTCCATTTGCAAGATACCTACATACTGGTATCTTTATCAAGAGAAGTTTAATAGGTACCTACCTATATTATCCATAATCCAAGTTATTACATCTAATACATTTATACAATTAATTAATTGTGTACTGACTTTAATCTAATTGTGCTTAACAATAGTGTTAAGCACTGTAATAGTACAGTCTTGATTTTATTAATGCTGTGATTAATATTTGTATTTTGTTTGTGTCTCTTACTTCCTTTTATTGAGTGTTTTGTAATAGCTGTTAATTTATTGTTTAGTTTTGTTTTATCAAGAACAAAATTCAGTTATGGTACAAGGATTTATCAAAGCTAGCGGCTCAAATTTGCCCAGAGTTGATGTGGTGATGTTGGGAGAGTTCCTCGCATCCAACAGGGACTTCTGTTCGGCAGAATTTGGAAATGTCAAGACTGCAATATCCTCCAGACCATCATATATGGGTATGATGCTGTTAGTTGTGTGCAGTTGAAACGTGATGGAAATCTGTGCATGGTCAGGTGCAGGATATGGGATCCCCAGATGAAATCTGTGATGACTGATGAGTGCATAATGGAAATAAAGTGTCCAATAAGAGCAAAGACTTACAATAGTTACATACTGAATGGTAAACCAACCAAAAGATGTTATGCACAGAATACAGCTACAAATGTATTTATCAGGTCTTCATAAAACCTACTTTTGTGTTGCTCATTGGAACTATAGTGAAACTGAAAATGTAGATGTTATAAGTGTTACATGATGATAAATATGTTTAAAATTTTATTCAAAGTTTAGTCTCCTTAAGGAGGGACAAGGTAGGTATACCCTGTATTGTGTCAAAAGTGTTATTTAGTTGTTCATAGGTGAAACAAACATAATAATTTAAATTTGTATTATCTATTTAAAATTTACATTTAAATTTTACCAGCTTAATTAGGGAGACTTGTAAAATTTATCTAGCCACTGGTAATGGTAATAGCTTGATCAAGTAGGTACTTTATTTAAATTGTGATTTACACATGCATGTGGCTTTAACATATTAAATTCCCTTAAGCGACGAATCACTCTCTATATGAATTCTTAAACCAGCAATTTGTTTGGTTTCCCGTGCCTCAGTCTAGGAAAGTTTAATCCCGGATGTCACACTAGTGTGTATTTCTTTATGAGTACCTGAAAAGCAATCACATTATAAATATAAGGTAGGTTAAGTATACAAATAAAATACTTGAGACTAATGAGTGAGTACTTAGGAAGTATTTTTGCTAAATATATTTTTGGACACTTTACTTGAGTGCATTGAAGCATTTTGAATTTATTCGTGAGATTAAATTTTTGTGTTGTTAGACGAATGAGTTGGTAGTGGCCCGCACACCCATTCACATTCACATTGACTTTGCCGGCTTAAGCATAAGATGGTGCAGACGGACACACTTACACATTTGTGAGCATGCTGCAATGAATATATTTCTATTATTAGTATAACAACATGTATTCCAATTAATAATCTTGAATCTAGAAAGGAGAAGTGCCTGAAGTTCCGGCTGTGCTTTCGGGCTATGAATGTTGTGCTGTTTTCTCTTCTAGATCTTCATTCTGTGGTAGCTAGTCGTTTCCTTCTATCAGGTTGGCATTCGGATTTTCGTGAGTACACACCCTGGTATCAGGCGAGCTTTCGTCACCGAACCCATCAAATGATATTCCATATAGTTCTCCATAGCCTTGGGTGGGTAACTGGAGGTGAAATACCTACTCATTGAGTCTGGCCTCCTAGAGAGGATATACTTGTCATTCTAAAATAAAGAAGGTCACGCAGCGGCTCGCTATTTAATGTTAAATCAGGTTGATGCTTACATCAAAATGATCTTTACAAAGGTGAATAGGGGAATTCAGATTGTATGCTTTGGGATCTCGCCGTGCAAGATTCAGCCACTGATGACTGGTGTTTTTGTTGTGTGGCACATTGACGAAAAGTTTGTTGGGACTTGTTTTGGACGTATTGATGCGCTGAGGGACAGCACACCACTTATACACTTTCTGATCAATTTCTAAATGAAGTAATAACTGATTTATTGTTTTACCTCATACTATTTATCGATGTTTACGACCAAACGTCATAGAACTGACGTCAAAGTGGACGCCATGACGCTTGGGGCGTTTTGGCTCCAACTTTAAAAAATTAAATTGAAATTGCATTTTCTCATCGAAGGCTTTCTTTTTTGAAGAAATAGTGTACCTATATTTTGGCTAAATTGGATGCTTGAGATTGTTGTGGAGCGGTTTTTCGGAGTCGGTCAACGGCCCTATTTGTCTAATCCCCAATATCATGCAAAAAGAAGGCGACATCATAATTTATCACAAAATGCACGTGGACAGTGTGGCAAGACTTCATCCTCATCAGGCTTGGAGGATTATTGTGCTGACGGGGGTTCCAGCATTAGTGATGGTTTGTCATCCGACAGTTCTGTGATAAGAGCAAGTCACGTCAAAAATACTGTTCTGCCAATAAACGGAAGAGATATGGATCTCACAGTTCAAATTCAAAATACCTTTATTTACATAGACTTAAAATAAGCACTTATGAATCGTCAAGTAAAAAAATAATGTACAAATGTAAAAAGTAATGTAAAAATGTGAATAAAAGCAATTTAAAAGAAGCTACCGCCGTGTTCGGAAAGTAGATTTCTATCGAGAAGAAACGGCAAGAAACTCTGTAGTTACTCTTTTTAAGTCGCCAATTGTTCCATATTTTGGTGTTACAACATTTTTAAATATTTTAAAGTTAAACAATGCAAAATAAAAGTTGAGTCTATACAATGCAACAAAGTTTACTACGAAACAGCAGTCCAAGAGATGTCGTCGTTGAGGAAATCTTCTACTCTATAATGGCCCCTTTTTATAAGTAAGGACTTCATGTATGATTTGAATTTATGAATGGGCGGTTCAACAATGTGTTCTGGTAACCTGTTGAGCATGTTGATACCCAATCCTACAAATTACGCCGATAGATTGTATGAAATACTAGAAAGGAAAAGTGGTAGGGATGAATCACTGGAAGAATACTATCATGATAAAGCTGGGTTTGTAAAAATGTGTAATACCTATTAGAGGACGGGATGCAGTTGATTGTATTATAAATGGTATATATGATAATAATGTACGTTGAAATGCACAAGGCTCTACTTTTAGGAAACCTACACTGTTACTTCGATATTTGCGCCGCATTGCTAAGAAAACTATTAGTCCTACAAAACAAATACAGGGTTATAACAGGATAATAATGAATCATGACACTGTTGGCAATACACGGAATAAATTTCATAACGGGAGTGTCCGTTGTTACAATTGCTCCGAACTCGGGCATACTGTCCACATGTGTTCAAAACCTATAAGAAAATGTGATAAATGTTCACTACTAGGCCATACAGCCCAGGATTGTTTGCATGGCAATAATCTTTCTATGCAGAATACTAGTGTTAAAGGCATTAAAAAAAAAAACAGACTAAAAAAAAAAGGTTTGTCTGATCATCACTAAAGCTCAACGGAATTGTAAATATGTCTAAACTGCTAAACTTAATGGTATTGAGGTGTCAGCTTATATAGATTTTGGTATTCAATGTATACTTTTATGAAATAAGTTGGGTCTAAATGCACAATTACAGTCCCCCTGTAATTAAAGGATTTTCTCTAGGTTCCTTTAGGTTTCATGAGGGATATTGAGGTATATGCTGTAGGTAAAAGCTAATATTTGTGTTTACATTTATCAATGATGATCTATTTGGTATAGATGTTTTGAGAGTCGCTTACAGAACTACCATCAGTACATAATAGTGCTAATAACCGACTCTAACTTGAAGTTATACTGTGACAATTGTGCTCAAGATTGTATTTTACATGGGATTGGCTATATTTCATTACATTCTGGTAGTAATGACTTTAACTTATTTACACCTAGAAATGTGTGTCTGAAAAATGGAGGGAAGTTTAGTGTGATTCAAGGAGTTTACCTTATTGTGAAAAGTAAGGAATGTGTTCCTAATGTCAGCTGGTCAGGACAAATTCAGTTATATATATATTGCAGACCAAATAAAAACCATGGATCATGTTCCAATCCTCCACATGGAACTAGCCCAAGTGAGAGCAGTTCTAGTGTGAGTGAGGAGGAGAAGGAGTAAATTGTAAAGTTCAAAGAGAAGTGCTTGTCTAGTCATGTTAGTGCCAAGTAAATTATATGTACACAAATTGTATCCCCCCCACACATAAGTCCTTATAATGGTGCAGGCCGTGGCCCGAGTGTGGCAAACGGTATAAACTTTAATGTCTAATGGTGCAGGCCGTGTCCCGAGTGTGGCAAACGGTATAAACTTTACTAATGGTGCAGGCCGTGTCCCGAGGGTGGCAAACGGTATAAACTTAAATGTCTAATGGTGCAGGCCGTGTCCCGAGGGTGGCAAACGGTATAAACTTTACTAATGGTGCAGGCCGTGTCCCGAGGGTGGCAAACGGTATAAACTTAAATGTCTAATGGTGCAGGCCGTGTCCCGAGGGTGGCAAACGGTATAAACTTTACTAATGGTGCAGGCCGTGTCCCGAGGGTGGCAAACGGTATAAACTTAAATGTCTAATGGTGCAGGCCGTGTCCCGAGGGTGGCAAACGGTATAAAATTTACTAATGGTGCAGGCCGTGTCCCGAGGGTGGCAAACGGTATAAACTTAAATGTCTAATGGTGCAGGCCGTGTCCCGAGGGTGGCAAACGGTATAAACTTTAATGTCTATTGGTGCAGGCCGTGGCCCGAGGGTGGCAAACAGTATAAACTTTACTGTTTAGTGGAGCAGGCCGTGTCCCGAGGGTGGCAAACGATATAAACTCTACTGTCTAATGTTGCAGGCCATGTCCCGACGGTGGCAAACGGTACAAACTGTGATGCCTAACGTTGCAGGCCGTGTCCCGACGGTGGCAAACGGTACAAACTGTGATGCCTAACGTTGCAGGCCGTGTCCCGACGGTGGCGAACGGTACAAACTGTGATGCCTAACGTTGCAGGCCGTGTCCCGACGGTGGCAAACGGTACAAACTGTGATGCCTAACGTTGCAGGCCGTGTCCCGACGGTGGCAAACGGTACAAACTGTGATGCCTAATGTTGCAGGCCTCGTCCCGACGGTGGCAAACGGTACAAACTCTACCACATAATGTTGCAGGCTGTGTCCCGAAGATGGCAAATGGTGCCAACCAAATGACATAATATCTCAGACTGTGACCCAATGGTGGCAAATGGTACTAACACTAATATAATAACATGATATTACAGGTTATGGCTCACGATGCAACGTTGACTGTGGGATATTACAGGGAGCACTCCGGATGTGGCAGATGGTACCAACTGGACCCCATGATCGTGCAGAACACGTCCAGATGATTGCACACACCATTGGCAAATGAAGAAACATTGAGCTTTTTGCTGACCCTTTTGTAATGCTATATTGTGTCTTATTTTAATGCCATATTAATCTACTGATAGACAAAGAGCTTTTCAGAATTTTAAGATCTTTGGAAATAAGAAACTAATTACTAATGCCCCAATTTGTATGCCAATGTAAAAGATAGCTATAGTATAATATCTTATTTCAATACTATATTTGAACTATGTATGTACCAAAGAGCTGTTTTGAATATAAGACCCTTAGAAATTAAGAAAATAAATACGGATGCCTTACATAATTTATGTGTCAATGTATAAGATAGCTGTAGTTTAAAGAAATGATAGATAATTCTTTATTGCTCGCCAAACAATACCCAAAAAAAAAAAACTGTTAAAACTTCGTCTAACATGCTTGAATAGAAAATCATAATGTGAATATATAATAGTTATAGAATAAGTGTATTAGAATATTAATAAAAAGATCTCAATATTGTCATTAGAACATTTATAGGAAAATGTCAATATTGTTATTAGAACACTGTTTATGTTGTTATTTTATCATTGAAAGGAAGATGTCATTGTTATTAGAACACTGTCTATGTTGTTATTTTATCATTGAAAGGAAGATGTCATTGTTATTAGAACACTGTCTATGTTGTTACTTTATCATTGAAAGGAAGATGTCATTGTTATTAGAACACTGTCTATGTTGTTATTTTATCATTGAAAGGAAGATGTCATTGTTATTAGAACACTGTCTATGTTGTTATTTTATCATTGAAAGGAAGATGTCATTGTTATTAGAACACTGTCTATGTTGTTATTTTATCATTGAAAGGAAGATGTCAATATTGTTATTAGAACACTGTCTATGTTGTTATTTTATCATTGAAAGGAAGATGTCATTGTTATTAGAACACTGTCTATGTTGTTATTTTATCATTGAAAGGAAGATGTCAATATTGTTATTAGAACACTATGTTGTTATTTTATCATTGATAAGAAGATGTCAATATTGTTATTAGAATACTGTCTATGTTGTTATTTTATCATTGATAGGAAGATGCCAATATTGTTATTAAAATAGAAAAGATGTCTATGTGGTTATTAGAAAATTAATAGAAAAATGTCAATGTCTTTATTAGAACATAATGGGGAAAAATGTCACTATTGTTGGTAGAATATTAGTAGAAAGATATCAATCTTGTTGTATTATTATGTAAAAGCCAGTTTATTGTGCTCATTATGATTTAGTGAAGTGATTATAACTGTATGCATATTTCTAGGTAGGTATGCGGAGATACCTAAGCTAGAATGGCCGAACTTTGAATCGGAATGGGGACATTCCTCAAATAGGATGGCCGACTGTTAGATTATTTCCCAAGTCATGTCTTTATCTTTTTAAAAATCATTTACTTTAACATTCAATCATATTCACGCTTGGATTTCCGAACGTACGGGACGATTGTGATTGGTTATCCGAACGCGAACACTGACTGTCAACGGGTTCAAATACTTATGCTGTGACTTGTATCTCGTAAGTTGTGAAAATAAGTTGAAGAGCGAATAAAAAGGTGTTGTAATCGAAGAAAAGGGCGTTTAATTTAATACTAGGAATGTTATTGACGCTGCATTCATCCCATTTGATAGCGACCCAGTGTAGGGCAACCACACTTCTAGACTTTACTAGGATATCTAGGACGTTGCGGGACCAAATGTAGCTGTAAGAGATTTCTAACAGAAAGTAGGGTCTAATTTTTTTTTTTATAGTGGCTCGACATAATGGCTTCCCTACGCCTGATGGCAGAAACACGACCCAGAGGTCATTTGACTGCGGTATGACCTCTGGGTCGTGTTTCCGCCGGTGAGTAGGGTTTCCGGTGCTCGTGGGGGGTTAGGGTTGGGCCGGCATGGCGGTGACAACTGACAGGTGACTAGCCAGTTGCTTGCCCGTTGTCACAGCGACTTGGGCTTCTCTTTCGCTTTCCATCAGGCGTAGAGAAGCCATTATGTCGAGCCACTATAAAAAAAAAAAAAAGTTCCTTTCCCGGACGGGCGACTCAATTCGAGCGAAGATTCGCTATGCCCTACCTCTCTTAACACAGATGATGTGAAACCACAGAACTATTTTTTTACATCTCAGCCACAGGTGATGGACTGTAAGCAACAATGATGAACATATACAACAGGCAACTGACAGGTCAATTACTTGCCAGTGGTCACAGCGACTTGGGCTTCTCTTTCACTTTCCATCTGGCGTAGGGAAACCATTATGTCGAGCTACTATAAAAAATATATATAAACAATATCCATAGTAACATAATATAGCTTATAACAACCCTTAAGCCTCTCTCCCGTGTAGTGCCACTGGAGAAAAACAAAAGACAAGTTGCGGCAACAACGGGCAGGCAACTAGCCCGTCACCTGTCAGTTGCCACTGCAATGCCTTAAGATGCTCCTTCGCGCCCTGTGATTTATCACTCCGCATGACCTATGCATACTTTTTTTTTTTTTTATAGTGGCTCGACATAATGGCTTCCCTACGCCTGATGGAAAGCGAAAGAGAAGCCCAAGTCGCTGTGACAACGGGCAAGTAACTGCTCAGTTACTTGTCAGTTGCCACCACCATGCCGGCCCAACCCTAACCCCCCACGAGCTCCAGAAACCCTACTCACCGGCAGAAACACGACCCAGAGGTCATTTGACTGCGGTATTCTATAGGGTGGAGGTCCTTCCCCGGACGGGCGGCTCAATTCGAGCGAAGATACTGACTGATCCGGTAGAGAACTAGTCTTTTACCCAAGAATTGAAAACCGATTTGGATAATTTAAAAATTTTGTTTTCTAGTTGAAACAAAATTTTCTCTTCTAGTTGGTTCCATTGAAGTCCAGTTTTTTTTATTAAGACCCAAGATGCGGAACGTCAGGAGGACAGAGGGACAAAAGTATCTGCATGTGACCCAGAACAGAGACTTATATGGAAAATAATTACGGTGTGTGTGTGTGTGTGTGTGTGTGTGTGTGTGTGTGTGTGTGTGTGTGTGTGTGTGTGTGTGTGTGTGTGTGTGAGTGTGTGTGTGTGTGTGTGTGTGTGTGTGTGTGCGTGCGTGCGTGCGTGCGTGTGTGTGTGTGTGTGTGTGTGTGGTGCATTTTTGTTCAAACCGGACTTTCACCGTTTCACTGAAGACGTGTGGTCACCCCAACGCCAGTTTGTGTTCGAATATTGTTCTCCGTATGTCTCTCTGTGGATTTTTTAAAATCAATTTTTCGTTTCTATCTCCCATGGAGCATTCGACGCTTCTGTACGTGGAAAGCCACTTTAGTTCACGATGGGAAATATTTTGTTACAACTTTTTTTCATTAACTGCTTAATCCGTATCCGAATTCAATTCTCTGAAAGGGGGATGCAGGGATTTCTATGATATCTGGTTCCACTTACCAAAAGCTATGTGAGATATATTGATAGGTAGATAGGTTTAGAACTGAATAGGCTTTGATGACTTAGTCATCATCATCATCAGCCAGCCCATTGCAGTCCACTGCTGGACATAGGCCTCTCCAGTTGTTCGCCACTTAGGACAAACATCTGGAAGATATACCCATAATCGCCACGCTGGGCAGGCGGGTTGGCGATCGCAGGGCGTAGCTTCTCGCTCCGGTGACGCTGCTGCCCATAATAAACGAGGGTCTGGCAGCCGACTGGTGGCGGTATAAACATCACGATTGCAGGCGTAGCTATATACCACAGGCCGATGACGGGCAGCAGCGTCACCAGAGCGAGGAGTTATGTTATGACCTGCGATCGTCTACCTGCCTGCCCAGCGTGGCGATTATGGATAAATCCACCAGGTGTTGGGACAAGGTGGTGTTCAGCTGTGGACTGAGATAGACGAATGATGATGACAGACAGACAGACGGACGGACAGCAGTCTTAATATTAGGGATCCGTTTTTACCATTTGGCTACGGAACCCTAAAAAGCTGGCGAAGTGTCTCCGAATGTCAAGTGGGTGCTACAAAACTGCCAATGCAGCGGCAACCGCTTGGCAACGTTTCAGATAACACTGAATTTCGCTAGACTTCATACGGCTGAATACATGGGTCATTGTCATAACCGCCTAAAATTGTGTTACAAGCAGAAAAAAAATACTTAAATGTAAATAAAATACCATGTTATTATTTTATAGTAAGGATAACTATTCAATAATTCAAAATGTATTTTCGTAATTTCAAATAAAACTAAAATAAAGTAGTTATTAAACAATTTCGGAAGAAAAGTCCGCTTCGGTGGACTGTTACCGCTCTCCTTCTTGATGTAAATTCGATCATATAATGAAAACTGTTAAGTAAAGTTAACCTTTGAATATGTTTTCCCTAAATAGATAAATAAATAAATAAATAAATAAATAACCCAAGACATGCCACGCTGGGCCACACAGCGCCACCTAGCCCCAAACTAAGCCGAAGCTTGTACTATGGGTACTAGACAACTGATAAACTTACTTAGATACATTTTTTTTTGTAAATAAATACATTTATACATAGAAAACACCCAGACCAATACAAACAGATATGTTCATGAACACAAATGTTTGTACTGTGCGGATATTCTAATTGCTTTAATAACTCAGAACTAAAAATAATGAATTAAAATAAAAACACTTTTTGTACGTTGCAATATTGTTACTAAAATCTACATCTATTCGGTGGACTTCATTCATTTATAAAAATAATTATGAAAATAATATAATTTTGTAAACAGAACGTTATTCACCAACGCGTCCAATACTCAGCTGATCACCAGCAGCGCCATTTCTACGCGGCTCGCATACGAACGATTTTATTGCTCCTTGTTTAAAAATAGCTGGTGGTGTCAAAGTTGAAGTGTCTTTTCGGTTCCTTGTGTATTTTGGTAAATGAAACCTTAATAATTCATAACTTTACGTTATGCGTTAGATTTCTAAAGTATTTATCTAAAAAGACTTGTGATTTCAACATAACATCAAAATAAAGCTTGGAATCTTAAAATTTCTCAGAAAAATCCATTTGGTGGACATCTTTTCGGTGGAATTTGGATGAAATATTTTATTTTTGTTTTGTGCACACTGGTTTTGCATGTGTTTGTTAATGCAAATTAGATATTTAACTGCGTAATAGAGATATTGCATTCGGGATGAGAATTCTGGATCCTGTTTTTGGCTTTTTACATTGTGCCATGTTCGCTGTTTCTTTATTTATTGTTAACGCAGAAGTGAAGTCAGATTTTCTCTAGACATTACCATACTATACCATTGCCTAAACAGTCAATGTCTAGAGGCTTGCAGTTGACTTATACGTGAAACATTTGCATTCCACTTTAATAATAAAAGTTTCGTTTGTGCTTTGTGCCTTGCTTAGGCTCCCTCTTTTCTTTATCCACAGACAATGGCTAGAACTAGAAATTAATTGACTGAATGAGAAGAAGAAAAGAAGAAACCGGACTCCAATAGTCTAACTGTTGCTAAACTTGATAGACAGGAAAAAGTTGAGCCCAATGTTACTGAGACTCAAAGCAATGATTTAAATAAACCAACCCGCTCCAAGATCCTACATGGCCTTAGTTTGCTGATGTTTACTCCAGCTGTTCATGTTCACCACTTATTTCAAGACCCGGAACTCCAATAGAAGTCCACCAGGCGCATAATCAACATTTTTGGTCGTCATCCGAGGAAGAAGATATTATGTCCACCAAGAAGACATAGTCTTTTTGGTGGACAAAGGGATTTATTTAATTTTAATTTACTTTTCAATGATACTGCGTTGGCTTTTTTTTATCGTTTTTTGTAAGACGATTGGATTAATATTATAGAATAAAGATTCTTTAATTATGTTAAGATTGTTGCTAAATTACACTTTTAGTACATTCGGTAGACATCTGTGTCTTTTCGGTGGACCCATAAAAACGTTTTTTTTAAATAACTATTCTAATTGTTAAGTTTGATCTCAGACAATAATTTGTTATTGTTACAGTTGATCTCTTTTATTAAATAAAGGACGAATTCTTTAAAAATAATTGATTTTGTTTTATTTTTTTTTCTGAACCCTGTTTTGACAATGACCCACATATAGATAGATAGATTTCTTTATCTAGTACCCAATACCCATATTACAAGCTTCGGCTTAGTTTGGGGCTAGATGGCGATGTGTGGCCCAGCGTGGCATGTCTTAGGTTATTTATTTATTCTTTATTGCACAATATTAAAAAATAAATTACAAAAGGCGAAGTTAATGCCGCGTAGGCATTCTCTACCAGTCGACCTTTAGGCTAAGCAGAAACAATTAAGTTGGTAATGTGCTGCTAAATTGATGTGGAAACATATGATATGATATTAATATGCCATTTATTGCACTAATTACAAACATTTTACGGAGAAGGTATTGCAGACAGCTAGTGGTACAATTTTAATCAAATTTCCCTAAATTCATGATAGGTCCAAGTTTCATACATCCCTATGTAAGGATGCGGCCTACGATCTTTTCGCTCCAAGCCACACGTATCGGTTTGATAAAAAAAAAGGAGATTCAGTTCTAAGTATCGGGAACCCCAAAAATTTTTGCTATTATTTTTGCGTGAAAACCTTAATGCGGTTCACAGAAAACATCCACGTACCAAGTTTATCGGTATATAGTTCTTACAGTTTTAAAAAAAAGTGGATGTGATATACGGACAGACGTGACGAAAAAGGAAAAAGTGACTATGAGGTCCAGCGCAGAGGGCACACTCTTTGTGCGATAGAGTCTGCGTCTGAGACATTTAAAAAGAGCGTCTTGGTCTGCCCACAGAATATTCGAAGATGTGCGTCGTGTGCGTTGAGTCTGTGAAATATCCGCGTCAGATTTTTGCGCGTCGTGTGCGTTACTGCATATAATTGCAAAAAAAGTGCGTCACGGATAGTCTGTCGTCTGCGCTTCCCCCTGATACAGACAGACATGATGAAGTGATATGGCTTTCGTTTCTGCCATTCGGCTATGGGACCCTAAAAACGCTAATATTTATGTACAAATAGCTACTTTTTATGCAAAGTGAGAGTGGCCTTAAATATGCATCGAACGTTCGGCTAGGTTCAATCCCAGTTTAAAAGCAGACGGTTTAAATTTAAGCGTCACAGCCAATTCGTGGTCGGAGTCAAAAATAAATAAAACGAACCATGTTGATACATGAATAACGTATGCAATGACCATAGCGGATCAAGTTCTCTTTTTAATTAAATACTAAAAAGCTTTTAATGTATTCCGTTATTTTATATGATCTGGACTTGCATCACTTAATAAACCCTTTACATTTACGTGGGCTGATGATGTGGGCTGATGATGATGATGATTTACGTGGGATGTAAGGGAGCGACCTATCATCGTTTCGCTCCAAGCCAACCTCACCTGCCCGTGATGCATCCTGCCGAATAACAAACGAGGCGCTGGCAACCGACTGGTGGCGGTATAACCATCACAATTGAAGGCGTAGCTAAATATCACAGACAGATGACGGGCAAACTACGCCTTGCGATCGCCAAACTGCCTGCCCAGCGTGGCGATTATGGGTATATCCTCCAGATGTTTGCCCTAAGTGGCGAACAACTGGTTTCTGTCTGGAACTTTTTTGGTTTCGATGTCCACCTCTAGGGCCCAAAGGGAAGATCTCAGTAGCGTTGTCCCCCACTGGGGGATATAGTAACTTTTGGACATGGGGAATAAACGAACTCGTTTACCCCAACGGTTATCGGTTCTACGGCTGATATGGCCAGGACCCTGCAACTTCAGTTTAATAATCCGGTGAGCTATGTCGAAATGTTTCTATATTTAACAACATATTGTATTGATATATTCAACAACTTCATTTTCTAAGCAAACCATAATTATTACAATCATTAATCACTATTAAAAATAAAGAACAATGCAGACAAACTTCTGCAAAGACGAGTTAGATAAATTATGTAGAATGTATCTCGTCTTTTGTTAATTTATGTTTTAGTTTTACGCAACAATCTTGGAAACACCGAAGTCACGGGCGGTGACTAGACAAAACCAGGTTTAATGGAATAAAACATTTTGAGAAAGATTGATTAACGTCAAAACACCGCAGCAACGTAACAGCTCTTTATTTTAGCATGAATTTGCGTTTTTAAGTGAACTTTTAATCAACTCTAAACTCGTATACACCTATATGGGATGTGAAGGAACGGCCTAGCTTTTCGCTCCAAGCCAACCTCACCTGCTTGTGGTACATCCTGTCCTGCCCAGGGCATAAATTCTCGCTCCGGTGACGCTGCTGCCAGTTATCGGTATGTGGTATTTAGCTACGTCTGCAATTGTGATGGTTATACCGCCACCAGTCGGTTGCCAGCGCCTCGTTTGTTATTCGGCAGGATGCACCACGGGCAGGTGAGGGTGGCTTGGAGCGAATAGATGAAAGGTCGTTCCCTTACATCTCCATGAATGATATGAAATAGTAATATTCAAATTGTATTCTCTAGGCATTCTAGAGATTGTATCAGCTTTGAAATTTTTGAATATAAAATATTTTCTTAACGAAACATGAGATATAATGACATAACCATGAATTTGTGTGCAAAAGCTAAGGTTTTATGACGCGTCTTATGGAAAAGGAAGTATTTTGTTGATTTACTGCTGTGCCCACAGAAATATATCTAGAGAAAACCGTGATTACGTTATGTATTCAAAGAATCACAGCGAGACACCTTTTGTATCTTTCCAAGTATGTTTATCAGTATCAGTGTATGTCTAGTACCCATAGTACAAGGTTCGGCTTAATTTGGGGCTAGATGGCGCTGTGTGGCCCAGCGTGTCATGTCATTATATCACTGCCAACTTGACAGTCATTTACGCAAGATGGCTGGTAAGTGCTGGAAGCCCAATTTTGAGCAAAGTGGCGAACTACAGGAGAGCAATATGTTCTAGAGTGAAGGATAAGCTGATGATGAATCCTGCACTACAGTGCGAGTTCTAGTCACGCGTCTAACGCACGCCGTTCTATCCTTGATACATTTTCATGGCTGTTCCACTTGTGACCCACAATTTATGGGGTAAATTGCGATCTAGAAAAGGGGAGAATATGCTGACTGAGCGTTAGGGTAAACAGATATTTAGATAGTTTTATATCAAGATGAGGTGAAATATGGGATGGGTGTGCGTTTTTTAAGAAAATCCGGAATGTGTGGTTGTTTGGAGTGCCTTTGCAAATTTCTAACGGAACCTTCGACATAATTATTATATTCGATATAACTACGTGTGTTTATTTACAATTACTAAACTAAATAACCTTTTTTTATTTAATTACGACCAACAACGAACCTTTGTGTCTATTATGATGACGATTAAAATAACTTCTGCTTACCTAGCGCATCTACCTAAAGAAGTTGAGTGAAAAAGAGTATTAAAATCCTACTAGAAAAGATATCCTTTCCAACAAAAGCCTACGGAAAATATCTCTAAATTGTACCTAGTATTTTGATAACATTTCAAGTTAGTGCGTAACTTTTAAGCTGAACAGAATCACTAAAGGGTTCCATTGTGCCTTTGTGCAAAGTGTCCCTTTTCGAGATAATTTCAAAGGCTTATTTCCTTTCTAAACGGCAGATCTTGTGACCGTCCAATTTTTCCATCTTACCGCATCTTAAACAGGCCATGAAGACCCTTTTTAATTAAGCAAAATCGATTGAAACGGCGGCGACGCGAAAACTTGTTATTGCAGCGACATCTTCTAACGGAATTTATTACTTCTAGCGTTCACAGTTTTTTTTATATAGTAGCTCGACATAATGGCTTCCCTACGCCTGATGGAAAGCGAAAGAGAAGCCCAAGTCGCTGTGACAACAGGCAAGTAACTGGTCAGTTACCTGTCAGTTGCCACTGCCATGCCGGCCCAACCCTAACCCCCCCACGAGCTCCGGAGACCCTACTCACCAGCAGAAACACGACCCGGAGGTCATTTGGCTGCGGTATTCTATAGGGTGGAGGTCCTTCCCCAGACGGGCAGCTCAATTCGAGCGAAGATTCGCTATGCCCTACCTCTCTAAAGTATAAATAGATAGCCGAGACATGCCACGCTGGGCCACACAGCGCCATCTAGCCCCAAACTAAGCCGAAGCTTGTACTATGGGTACTATCATCATCATTAGCCTATCCTCTCCAGTTGCTCGCCATCTAGGGAAAACATCTGGAGGATGTACCCATAATCGCCACGCTGGGCGTCTGGTTGGCCTGGTTGGCGATCGCAGGGCGTATCTACTCGCTCCGGTGACGCTGCTGCCCGTCATCGGCCTGTGGTATTCAGCTATGCCTTCATTTGTGATGGTTATACCGCCACCAGTCGGTTAACAGCGCCTCGTTTGTTATTCGGCAGGATGCACCACGGGCAGGTGAGGTTGGCCTGGAGGGAAAAGATGATAGGCCGCTCCCTTACATCCCTTTTCTTTCTTGGGTTAGATAGATAGATATTCTTTATTGCACAAAAACAAACATTTATAGACAAGGTATTACAATCAACTAGTGGTACAATTTAGGCGGTCTTATCGCTAGTAAGCGATCTCTTCCAGACCACCTTCAGGTAGAGGAAGTGTGCTATTCTGAAGAGAGGTTATTTAATTATTAGTTACAAAAACAGTAACATTTTTGCGTTAATTCCAAACCGCACACAGCTGTACGAACAAGACAAGTTTAAGTTTCCCTCACGTCCCTCCGCCGGCGAGTACTCTCAAAAGCCCCTTTTAATTACGCAAACCCAACAGGCGTCTCAGGGAACTTGTTACTAGTGATTGCCGAAGAAACGAACTGCCATTGTTAAAAGTTCCAAGACGGACTGAAAAAAAAGCTAGGCAAGTGCGAGTCGGATTCGCGCGCAGATAGTTCCGTAGTAAGTCGATATTTTTATTATCATAGGGAGAGGCCTATGTCCAGCAGTGGGCTGATGTAGGCTGATGATGAGGTATTTCTACGCATTCATAGGCAGACCTAATTATATTTATGTGTTGTCTTGTTGGAACCTGTGATCACATATAATAGTAAATATAAATATCAGACAACATCACATACATTGCTCCAATGTCAAAGTAAGTATAGTTCATTCGCGTTAAGAAAATAGTGACTGACAGGTCACTGACAGGCCACTAGCCAATTAAAACGCTAGAAATTATAATTTCTCTTGCGTTATGGGTATAAGCTCTTGTGTTATGGGTATCAGAACAACGAACGTACTAGAAATATATAATATTATTATGTACCTACTTAAATACAAAAATAAACACAACACAAATCTTCATCACAATACATTTGAACCCACGACCCTTGGTTCAAAAGGCACCAATTGAGCCATCAGGTCACTCAAATATCTCCTGCCTACTTGCCTAGTCTTATTGGAGATTCAAGTCTATGGCCGAAATAGAGGAAAAAGTATTATAATCAAAATTATCATAAATATTTTATTATATATTTTATTATATGATAGGATCGACAGACAGACGGTATTATCCATAAAGGGATCCAATAATAGGTCCGTTTTATCCTTGTGCGGAACCCTAAAAAGACAAGGAGAGTACATTAAGAGGGGTGCCTCCTGTGTTTTTTTAAGTGCACAGTTTCAAGAGTTTTTTTTACATGAAGCAATTAAAAAGAGATGCTGTTTTTCTTTTAAACAATATATAAAGTTGTCTTCTGTAAGGAAATTTTTACAAAAACCTTAGCAGACCTTAGAGAGGTAGATATTCATTTATATTGTTCAATCTGTAAACGTTCAATGCTGGACATAGGTTTACAGATTGAACAACAATCTGTAAGGCCTATGCCTTTCCCAAACTTCTTTTTCCAGCAATCAATGACTATGTTACAGTCAGGGTGAATGTACTAGTAGCTTTACAATGGTGAAAGAATTTTTGAAATCGGCGCCGTAGCTTTGAGTTTTTATTACAAACATACACACACGCATATACAAATATACACATCTGTCCTGTGTACAATATTAGTGTAGATCTAATTCTACACTATAAAACATAATTATCTACACTAGCTTAATGAAGACGGTTAAAAATCAACGTCCCAATCAAAGCATCTTTTAAAGGCAAAGATAAAACAATGAAGGGTTAAACAACAGTTGTTAAAGCTATCAATAGCCAGTTACCGGCTAATGCAGTAACGCTAATCCAGACTCATCCGGACGGGGCGATCCTGCCTCGCCACTCCGGCCGGGATGATCTTGAACCGGTTACTGACCTAATTGCACTTTTCGTTAAATCCAGGCCCGTTTTTATTCTAAGCTTTCGGTGTGAATCGAACCTTTTAATCTGGCATGTCGCTATGAAAATTAAGATTGTAGCATTAACCGATGAAAAGTTTTTGGAAAGCGAAAGAGAAGCCCATGTCTCTGTGACAATGGGCAAGTAATTGGTGAGCTACCTGTCGGTTGCCACCGTCATGCCGGCCCAACCCTAACCCCCCTAGCTCCGGAAACCCTACTCCCCGGCAGAAACACGACCCAGAGGTCATTTGGGTTATTCTATAGGGCCATACCTATCTAAACCTATACCTAATGCCTAAGTTAGACCTCTAGCAATACATTGGTGAAAACCGTATTCAATTTCATGCAGTAGTTTTTGAGTGATGCGCGTTAAAAAATTTCTCCCGTTTTCCTAACATTTCCATTTGCTCTGCATCTATTAATAGTAGCGTGATAAAAAGCCCTACCCTATAACCTGCCCAGGAGTATGAAGAATAATTGTACCAAGTTTCGTTAAAATCCGTCGAGTAGTTTTTGTTTCTTTAACGAACATACAGACAGACAGATAGACAAAAATTTTACTGATTGCATTTTTGGCATCAGTATCGATCACTAATCATCCCCTGATAGTTATTTTGAAAATATATACAATGTACAGAATTGATTTCTCTACAGATTTATTATAAGTATAGATACTATTTAGTGATAAAAAGTGAAAGAAATCTTACATTGATTACATTGCGCGTGATTTAAACCCCTGCCTTCTGCACGGTAGTCACCGTTTCACCACTATGCTATTGACACTCTACTAGGTATATTCATTGTATGAGTTCTTTGTAGTCTTCTCAGTAATGAACGTCCATTGGTCGATAGGTCATAGACCCGGCCAATATATCCTTGTTAACGGCATCCGCCTGCTTACCCGATAAGTCTCGGGATCATTTACAGCCGGTCTTCGTGCACTAATATCGAGATTTATTGCTTGCGAGAATGAGAAAGTTGAGCCGGATAATTTGACTGGTGTTGATATACCTCCGTGCGTTAGATCGCACGTTAAACCTTTATTCAAACCCTGATCTCTCTCTAGTCATCGACTCCATTTTAATTTCAAAGTTTATTGTACACTAGCTATCCGCCCTCGCTTCGCTTCGAGTGTTTCAGATAAAAATTTTAAACTTAATATAATAGCCTATGTGACTCAGTGATAATGTAGCTTTCTAATGTAGCTTTCTAATTAAAAAAGAATTATTAAAATCGGTCCAGTAATTTTTGAGTTTATTCGTTACATACAAAAATACAAATCTTTCCTCTTTATAATATTAGTGTAGACTAGCTGTGTCCGCGATTTCGTCCGCGTAAAATTATATGTTTATAAATATATATTATTATACTAGAGACCGGCTGGGGGGGGTTTGAGTATTCGCGTTTTAGTGAGGATCCAAGTAAAAAACCAGACTTCACATGTGTTTGCAAATAAACTTGTGCACTTCAATATCGCCTGCGTATTTTTCTAGTCTCCTTGGAGAAATTCGGTTAGGATATTATTTTTCTCGAGAAACATAACCCTCCATCTTACGCAGTCGGTTAAAAATACAAACTCGTTTCTAGAAGATACCTCAGTCACATCCTGCGCCCGTCTGTATCAAATGCATATCCTAATCCGAACCTAACCGAGGGATCCCGACGGCTAATCCATTTCATTTCATCCCTGTTCGTGCTTCAATCTGTTGTAAGGACTTTGAATTAAAGTTATCCGTGTTTGTTACCCATCTTCTATCTATCTTATCTACACATATAAAAGGACATGCATCTATACATATTTATATGTATGCCTTCATCAACACGCCTTCAATCGTGATGGTTATACCGCCACCAGTCGGTTGCCAGAGCCTCGTCCGTTATTCAGCGAGATGCACCACGGGCAGGTGAGGATGGCGTGGAGGGAAAAGATGATGGGTCGCTCCCTCACATCCCCACATAAAATAGTATTAAACTTATACATTTCAACTTACTTTATATCACTAAATGATGCTCCATTCGTTACATTTAATCAATACTCTAATGATGTTTACTAAACCGAACCATTTCCTACATTCAGAACACAATATACATTGATTTACTAATGACTACAGGTGGAAAGTCAAATAAAAATAGTTTTTATCGCTTTGAATCTATGTTTGTTGATAACGTCAAACTGTCTATTGGACACAGCAGTTTGTTTGTTTGTACAGTCACAGGCACCATTAAATTTATAACTTGATTTTCCTTACTAGAAACTATATATTATATTGTAGAGGGAAACGAGCACAAAGTGAACTACAATATTATGTATTTTAAATTTTACTATACTATTCTCTTCTTTTTAAGATTCCACACCCAAAAGGTGAAAACGGGACTGTATTACGAACGGTTTAACACTACCTACATCCGATCTCAATGCTTTTCGAATCCGTCAATATATTCGTAGTAACCGTAGGACTATTTGTTTGGTAATTTCAGCACTATGTTGCGGACAGATAACCTTTTTTTTATATGTATACGTTTTATTAATTAACTAGCTTTGTATTTAGAAGTGTTTTTATAATATGTTTTTCCACACCCCTTTAGACGTTAAGAGAGGTAGAGCACAGCGAATCTTCGCCCTTCTTCGAATTGAGCTGCCCGCCCGGGGAAGGACCTCCACCCTATAGAATACCGCAGCCAAATGACCTCCGGGGCGTTCTGCCGGTGAGTAGGGGTGAGTGGGGGTTGGGGTTCGGCCGGCATGGCGGTGGCAACTATCGGATGTGTAACTATCTTTACATGATATAAACAAACATACAAGCATCATTAGTAATATTGGAAATGTTACACTTAGAATCCACCTCAATATTTATTAATATTAAAACAAATTATCCTTTTAATCCATCACGATAATGATCAAATTGACGCGTATGATTTATATTCGTTGATCTCTATTCGATATGTTTGACACTTTTGTCTATCAATCAATTCATAGATAGATAGATTCATAATATACAATTATATGTATAGGTAGATCATTAATAATAATAACTCAAGACATGCCACGCTGGGCCACACAGTGCCACCTAGCCCCAAAAAAAGCCGAAGCTTGTACTATGGGTACTAGACAACTGATAAACTTACTTATACACTTTTTTTTAAATATATACATATTATACATAGAAAACACCCAAAAAAGAAAAATTATATAATAATATGTATTTTTTTTAGTAGCTCGACAAAATGGCTTCCCTACGCTTGATGGTTGCCTAGTACCCATAGCACAGGTTTCGGCTTAGTTTGGGGCTACATGGCGCTGTGTGGACCAGCATGGCATGTCTTACGTTTTTTTATATGTACATCCGTATTAACACGTCATACCTAGTAACGGGAAAAATAAAAAGAAAAAATATTATCATTAACCAGCCAATTAGTGTTTTCCAAGGCGGAAACTAAAAAAAAAACGTCGTGATTCTATTGTCGCGCCAAAGGTCGTAGTTTTTGCGGCCCTGTGCTGGTAATTAGTCGTGTAGGATAGAAAATTGGTTCCCACGACCCAGAGAGAGCTTGTCCACAATACTGATGGAAGCTAGGTACTATTGATTACAATCGATCATTCAGAAGGAATAAGTATGACGTCACTATACATAGTTGTTTAGTATTAGACATTTGGTATACAAAGAATGGGATGTAAGCAAGGGACCTATCATCTTTTCGCTCCAAGCCACCCTCACCTGCCCGTGGTGCATCCTGCTGAATAACAAACGAGGCTGTGGCCTGACTGTTGGCGGTATAACTGTCGCAGTCATCTCATTCTCGCTCGTCATTCAATGAACGCGGTAGCCATTCAATTGAATTCAACCAGATGACTACGACATAACCATCACGATTGATGGCGTAGCTAAATACCACAGCAGGGCAGCAGCGTCACCAGAGCGAGGAGCTACGCCTGCCCAGTGTGGCGATTATGGTTTAAACCAGGAGTTTGCCTAATGTGGGGAACAACTGAAGAGGCCTATGTCCAGCAGTGGACCATGATAACTATGATGATGATGAAACAAAGAAGCGGTGATAGGGAATCCTTTTTTACAGACGTGTTGTGACATGACAACCTCACTAGTTGTCACAACATATTTAATACGCCCACTCTAAAAACTACCTAATGTAGAAAGTATTACAAAACAACTAAACTATCTACGTAAAGTAGGTATTAACCCTCTCCTTTCCACTCCCGAACAACACGTGCTGGACAGCGTTGTCATCCGCATACCATCCAGACGATGGTGGCGCGCACCAAGTGGTTTAGTTCCTCGTTCTTGCCCCGTGCCATTAAGTCATGGAATGCCCTTCCAGCTCATGGGTTTCCTTTCTCTTACAATCCTTGGTTCTTTAGGCGGGGCGTGAAACGGCATCTTAGTGGGCTTTCAAGGTGAGGGCGACAGGCGCAATGGGTTCTATTGTGCCTGTCGACCTAACTTTTGGACCTCACGACCGCTTACCATCAGGTGGAGTGAGGTCATCCTGAAAGCTCTTCTTATAAAAAAAACAGATATGCACGTAGTTATATTGTCCGGTCAAACACCCTATCAAAGTAATAATAATAAATAACCCAAAACATGCCACTCTGGACCACACACCCCAAACTAAGCCGAAGCTTGTACTATGGGTGCTAGACAACTGATAAACTTACTTAGACACTTTTATTTTAAAGAAAAAATAACCAGAAAAATAAAATCATGTTGAGAAATCCGTTATTTAATACTCCATGCTAACTATCTCTGTGGTCAATATTGTGTATCTGTGGCTACTACTATTAATGTCAGCGCACAGTTACGCAACTTAGCCCCACAAAGTAGGCAAGTAAGCAAGTTAATTGTACGCACACGAGTCATACTAGGTCTTAGAATGCCTAGTATAAGAAGAAACTAAATAAAAATTAAGTTATTAGTCGTTATATTATTGTTATTGAAATAATCAAGAATGAGATTGTTAACTAAATAAGTATAGAACAAGTTATAAATTATACAATTATGAATTACAAAATTCATCCAATTTGGTGCGGTCATTCGAAAGTTATGAGGGAATCGAACCCACGACTCTTGGCTCAGAAGGCAGAGGTCACTATCAAATGAGCCATCGAGCCATTCTTATAACGCGATAAGATCGAATCAAAACAATTTTAATGTCTATTTACACTAGTATAAGTCAATTGTATGGTGTGCATAATATCTATCTATCTATCTATAATTTCGTAGCACATTCCAAAATGCAACCGATCATCATCATCATCAGCCTATTACAGTCCACTGTGGGACATAAGCCTCTCCAGTTGTTCGCCACTTAGGACAAACGTCTGGAGGATATACCCATAATCGCCACGCTGGACAGGCGGGTTGGCGATCGCAGGGCATAGCTTCTCGCTCCGGTGACGCTGCTGCCCGTCATCGGTCTGAGGTATTTAATTACGCCTTCAATTGTGATGGTTATACCGTCCGGTTGCCAGCGCCTCGTTTGTTTTTCGGCAGGATGCACCACGAGCAGGTGAGGTTGGCTTGGAGCGAAATGATGATAAGCCGCTCCCTTGCATCATTCAGCAACCGATAGAAGACCGCAATATATATTCAACATACATAGAGTCCCACTTTTTCACGGTACTATTATATTTATATATTGATCATACAGGTAAAGGGTCACACCATCAACCATGGGCCCGAAAGTAAAAGTTTCACACAACTGGGAATTTCAAAATTAGATGTTAGTTGAGAACGGTTTGTTCTCACGTGGGCCCGGGATTGCTTTATGGCCGATCCGGGACAGCCGGGCCGGACAGTGGGTTGATAAAGAGTTCGCGTAATTTCCGTATTGCGTTAAATCTTTCTTTTAATGGCATTTCTGTGTTATTTTTGTTTCTAGTGACAAAATGGCTGCCGGCTCGCCTTATGGTAAGTGATAACTGTAGCCTATGAACGCCTGCAACACCAGGGGCATTCAAACTTGGACTTGAAATGTCAATTTTAAGAGAGGTAGGGCATAGCGAATCTTCGCTCGAATTGAGCCGCCCGTCCGAGGCCTCCATCCTATAGAATACCGCAGCCAAATGACCTCCGGGTCGTGTTTCTGCCAGGGTTGGCCGGCATGGCGGTAGCAACTGACAGGTGACTGACCAGTTACTTGCCAGTTGTCACAGCGACTTGGGCTTCTCTTTCGCTTCCCATCAGGCGTAGGGAAGCCATTATGTCGAGCTACTAAAAAAAAATCACTTTCTCACTCACTTACAGAATTCCCAGCTGCACTACGTTATTATATAAATACCGCTCAATAAATCTCAAATATAAACCTCAGTGTCTGAAACTAACGAACCAATTTAATTACTTCTATCTTTATTTTATTGGTTCTGAAGTTTCTGAATCCTCTGAAGTTTAAGATTGGTCTTATATTTTAGATGATTTAACGCTACGATTCGTGAGTCGCTTGTAAAGCAGGGTTGCCAACCGTTCTAAGATATGTCTTGCCATTGGTCCAAGTTTTGCTATGTGGCAGGGATGTGGCCGTATGCTTCGGCGCTACACGTGTCCCTGCAACTTGCTGTCTACTGGCGACACAGGGGGGTTTAGTGGGTATGCCCTCCCATTTTATTTTTTCCCTAATAGTTATTTTGAAAATATATTTAATGTACAGAATTGACAGAGTAGAGAGCTACAGATTTATTATAAGTAAAGTATAGATAAACCATTTCCCGTCAACATTTAAAGACCTTTCTCACACGCACAGAGAATGCAGATTAAAATATCTTTGCGTACGTAAATTCTTCGCAGGTGGGTACTTATTTATTAAAAGCACGAGACAGAATAACGTAACACCTTGATTTTGAGAGCCGTATTTTGTTATCAAGTCTCTTCATTACGCTGGAATTAAGAGAGATTACTCTGAGTCAATCTATGTACCTATGTCATTTTCTCTTTTTTTTATAGTAGCTAGACATAATGGCATCCATACGCCTGATGGAAAGCTAAAGAGAAGCCCAAGTCGCTGTGACAACGGGCAAGTAACTGGTCAGTTACCTGTCAGTTGCCACCGCCATACCGGCCCAACGCTTTTCCCACGATCTCCATAAACCCTACTCACCGGCAGAAACACGACACGAAGGTCATTTGGCTGCGGTATTCTATAGGGTGGAGCCCCGGATGGGAGGCTCGATTCGGACGAAGATTTTTCGTTACCGCAGCGACTTGGGCTTCATAGTAAGTGTATACCAAACTGGTGCCTTGCCAGTAGCCGCCGAATTGCCATTAATAAAGGAAACTGCCATAAAAATAAAGCTATTCTGTCCTCCGAACCTGACCTAAAATGGTAACTTTTATAAATATTTAATTATTTGATCTCCTTAGACCGAAATCGCTTTATTTTCTTCTTTCCGATATTTTTACCGCTAAGAAAATTTTTCAACGCAAATTCTGTGCTATGAAAGGATTAAAATGCTATCTTATAAAAGTAATTCTTATTATGGTAGAATTTAGACTAGGTAAATATAACACTACTTTGGGAAGTAAGGGAGCGACCATCTTTTCCCTCCAAGCCACCCTCACTTGCCCGTGGTGCATCCTGCTGAATAACAGACGAGGTTCTAGCATCCATCATCAACCTATAGCAGTCCACTGCTGGACATAGGCCTCTCCAGTTGTTCGTCACCTAGGACAAACTCCTGGAGGATATACCCATAATCGCCACGCTGGGCAGGCGGGTTGGCGATCGCAGGGCGTAGCTTCTTGCTCCGGTGACGCTGCTGCCGTCATCGGCCTGTGGTATTAAGCTACGCCTTCTATCGTGATGGTTATACCGCCACCAGTCGGTTGCCAGCGCCTCATTCGTTATTCGGCAGGATGCACCACGTGCAGATGAGGTTAACTTGAAGCGATAAGATGATGGGTCGCTCCCTTACATCCCACTACTTCGTATTACAATGAAGTTAATTTGAAAACACAACGAGTAGGTACCGAATACGATTATGTTTCCGAAGAAATAGGGGATGACCTGTTATATTAATAAAGTTAATATCCTAAAGCGGCCATAATATATTTAAAATCGATTACAATCAATTGTCTTACACACTTGGCATCACTTCAGAACAGCTAAAGCCACTTGGCTAACATCCGAATTCACACCGGTTGACTAAGAGAGGTAGGGCATAGCGAATCTTCGCTCGAATTGAGCTGCCCGTCCGGTGACCTCCACCCTATAAAATACCGCAGCCAAATGACCTCCGGGTCGTGTTTCTCCTGGTGAGTAGGGTGTCCGGAGCTTGTGGGGGGTTAGGATTGGGCCGGCATGGCAGTGGCAACTGACAGGTAACTGACCAGTTACTTGCCAGTTGTCACAGCGACTTGGGCCTCTCTTTCGCTTTCCATCAGGCGTAGGGAAGCCATTATAAAAAAAACTCATATCACGAACATGTGAGGAATATGGTGACTATAAAAAACCATGGGTCACGAAGTACAATAGCTTACATGTAGTTAATATGCTCATAAACAATGTATAATTACTTTTTTATTGGCGGAATGACTGATGGGTGTTTACGGACAGTCAAAAAGTCGTAAATATTTTTATTGTGACCTCGATTGCATTATGGTGTGCGCTCAATGGGTTCCGGGTTCGATTTTGGGATCGACATTTAAGATAGATAATAATCTTTATTGCACAAAATACAAACAATACAAAGGATCGGCAACGCGCGTGTGATACCCCTGGTGTCGCAGGTGTCCATAGGCTGCGGTAACCGCTTAACATCAGGCGGGCCGTAGGCTTGTTTGCCACCCAACTAGTCAGTTACCCATTTTTTTGAGAGTCTGGTTTCCTCTACCTGAAGGATGTCTGGAAGAGATCGGTACAAGCGATATTACCACCTAAGTTTTACTATTGTTTGTTTCTAATATGTTTTCCTGTACGAGTAATATTTGTCAAAGAGTATTAATAGAGAGAAACACAGAGTAAAGAGTATCTATCTATCGCTACAAGCGATAAGACCGCCTAAGTTGTACCTACTATGTTTTGTTTGTAATGTTTTCCTGTAATGTGTGTTTTGCGGACTAAAGAGTAACTATCTATCTAAGGATGCCAGTATCTTGTCACTTAATGTTGCAACATTATTGAAAGACGACAAAACGCTGCAACACCGTACTTAGCGTCTATAAATTGAACGTTATTTACTGCCTCTACAATGTATGGTTAAGTGCCACTGATTAAATTACAGCTATACAACCTTTTGCACATTGCGAAATGGACAACGTAATTGGCTGATGATGCTAAGTACCTATATTACTTAGATTGACCATCTTAGGTAGGTAAGTTTTTTTTAAGTAGCCCGACTTTTTTTTTATAGTATCTCGACATCAATGGCTTCCCTACGCCAGATGGAAAGCAGTCATCCGTTCAACGAACGATCGTTTTCGTTTTTGGGAGTAGGGCCCCCGTATCTTAGCAGTAGATTAGAATATCAAAATCCGAATAGTGTTAAAAATATTACTGTAAACTTATATAGTGACCACTCGTTTTCGTTCAGGTTTTTCGTTAATAGGCAGTACAAAGTTTTACAACGTAGACTTTGAAATGTGACGTCACGAACTTTCGAACCCCTCCCACCCCCTTGTCACACATGTCACATTTTAAGCGATATCGATACGTAATATTTTACGTTACTTATATAATGCTTTCTTAAATTTTAGATTTTTTTTCTAGGAAAAATCCTAGCTGACTACGATGATAACCTAATAACGTAATTCGAAAGAAGTCAAATATCATAATAGGTATGATTAGATCACGAAGCAAATAAAAATGTAGGTATTTGTTCCATGGATTAGAATAAACATTATTGAATAGAGAGCAGAGATAAGAAAGAAGCTTATAAAAAAACTGAATTAGCTAGCTAGTAATTTTTCACGTAACTTACTAAACCGTTTCTAGAATAAAGTTATGTAGGTAAGTATTTCAAAAGTATTAAGTTACATAGGTACCTCGTAAAAAACGTAGGTATTTAAAATGTTCAAATTCAAAAGTGCAAAGCAATTTGAGTCATCCTTTACCATAATATACCTACCTATTGGTCATTTTTAAAAAGTCAGAATTCATTTATGTAGTTGACAATTTTGTTAACCCGTCAAATCCTTTCCAAAAAATCATTTTTTTAAAGAGTCTGGAACACCCGCATTTGAACTTGTACGAATTCAGAAAACCAGAAGGAATGAGGGTTAAAATTTATGCGTTTTATTGAAGCGCAGCCAGGGTGAAGGCGAAAATAAAAAACAAATGCAAATTCCATTTGCTTTCTATTTTTGAAATTCGAACATTGCACTTCAGGACATTTTACGAAAAAATAAGTTAAAAAGATGTATAATATTTTCGGCCTGTAATTTACTAACGTTGCAATAACGGCCTCGTAAAAATTTAAAAATAAAATATTGATAATATAACGCTTCATTTACGAATCATACGCTTTCAAAAATACAAAAACGTAACGCAATAACACCTTTCCTAGCACACATAAGTGCTATTTTCACACATCCCCGAACCAGCGAAAACACCGTAATATCACCCCGTCAATTTTGCAGAAAAACATCCACTCCTAGAGGTCACAAGACGAACCTCGTCTAATCCTATCCGACCCGCAATCCCTAACACATACGTATATTTACAACGTTACTATGACATAAATAAACACGTCCAAAAAATAAATTAATTAAAAAAAAAATTACGCTACTACTTACAGGTCTGAAGCGGTCTCGAAGTACGTAACACACAAATTCAATCACAAAAACACAGAATCACTTGTGACACATGAACACACATTTTGACACACCGCGCAGTCGGGAGCGGGCACTCGCGGAGACGGCGCGAAAACGACTGACCACTGTGAGAGCGGTGTTGCCCGCCCCCGGCGTTTTGTCTCCCGGAAAATTTCGCAAAGGGTTGGAGATTCCAGGAAAACGTTACGGACTTGTGTATCTTTATAACACGTGAGGCGCCTATGGCTTTATTAGGATAATAGTTTTAAAGCGAGAGTGACATTTTCTTTTTTTATGAAGGAGGGAGCTTATGACATTTTTATGCGAGAGCGACATTTTCTTTTCTTTTTTAATGACAGAGGGGGCAATTACCTGCAGCAGCGTTTATATGACTTCATATAAAACCTACTGCAGTCACCAACCCGCTTGCCAAGTGGGGGCGCCTATGCCCAGTATTTGACGTTAGCAGGGTAACAATGATGATGACATTAACAAAAATGTCAAAAATCGACGTGTGAGTGTGAAGCAAAGATGTTAAGAATTGACGTCAAAAGTGAAATTTTTAAGGAGGCGAGCTTGAGTCGGTCTGTGCTGTATAACAAACTTTGATTTTCCGTGTAAATTCTTAATTGCTTTGGTATCTACCATCCGATCCAGAACAGAAAATAATAAATCTGCTCTTACGTAATGCAGAGAGCTCTTAGATCTCTCTGCATTACGTAAGAGTGTTCTAATTTTTTAAAATTAATAATTGATTTTATTATAATTAAATTATTTATTCCGCCTTAAACAAATATAAGCATACACATTGAATACATATTAATATAAAGGCCAATCGTATCACCAAAACCGTTCCAAATAAAGTCACAAACATCACTCGTACACGAAAAATCTTAGCGAAATCTCCCCGTTACCCCACAAAAGTGCAAATCTCCCCACCCTGGCACGCAGCCTCCCGAGAAAATGGCGGGAAGTGGCGCCTGCGTGGTCCCCCGCCCCGCGCGCTCGCGAAAACTTACCGCCAATCGAAGTGATGAATTGGGCCTGCACCGTGCATCTGCTGCCTCGGACAATTAACTGATTACCAATTAAAACTATTTTAAATTGAAAACTCAACCCTTACACGATTTTCATTTTTTCAACGAGCAAAAGAGTGCGGATCATACAGCCAACGTTATTTTTGAATTTAGAACAAACCGATAGGTACCATAATAACTTTTTTGCACGCAAAAGAGTTACAGTCATACAGCCTGTAACTCTTTTGCGTTCATGCTGTTAGTTACATTTTTAAAGAATATTTTCACTACACGTTTTTTGTTTATTCGACGAGCAAAGGAGTTAGGATCTTACCGCCAGCGTTGTTTTTGAGTTTAGAAACAACTAAACGACGCTTAGTAACTTTTGAGCACGCAGAAGTGTTAGAATCATACGGCCAATGTTTTTTATTACATTTACAAAGAATATTGAGTATCAAAGCGACATATCATTTGTGATAACTTTTGTCGTAGCCACTCAAGAATTTGCATAACCTTTTAAAGTACGTTCGCACAAAACATTCAACTACAAAACGACACTTTAGGTTCTTTCAGACGTAAATACAAAGAATATCTCTTAGCAAACCAGAAAAAGAAAATTTAATTGTGTCATCATAATATACCTACTTAATAATAATGAATCTGTTGACGATATAATAATAAAATATAGCTTATTAATATTTTCTATATATATATATAATATTATTTACATATTTATTTCATAAGTATTATACATATTTATTTTATAAGTATTATAAAAATGCTTAATATGAAAAATATTGCGACCTACTTAGTTATCTTAGTAGAGTTAGGTATCTCTATCCTAATAATGTAATTTAACTGCCTGGTTAATACTAGTTTTAAGTTATTACTTGGCTAATAATAGTTTTAAGTTTTTTATTTACGTTCATGTGTCGCTGCGCCCAGCCGACCTCTTGGTGCCTACGGAAGACCAGCGTCGAGGCTTCTTACCAAGATGCCTCGGCTTATGCTGAGTGGACACCATTTAGTGTCACGTAATGTATTTTATGTAGTTACTTTATTCATAATTTGTATGTGACTTTAACACTTACGAAGTCACAACACAGTTTACTTCGTAAGTGCTGCCCGCCCGGGGAAGGACCTCCATGGAATACCGCAGCCAAATGACCTTCGAGTCGTGTTTGAGTAGGGTTTGCGGAGGTCGTGTTGGCTGGCTTGGCTTCCCTACGCCTGATGGAAAGCGAAAGAGAAGTCCAAGTCTCTGTGACAGCGGGCAAGTAACTGGTTAGGGTAAGGTCTCCTTAGTCGTACCAGTTCAAGGAAAATAGCTATACTTAATTTGAACCGTTTGTATACCCTTTTACCGTTTGGAAACCGTTTACCGTTTGACCTAACTCATGTCATCCAGAAAACACTACAAAAACAGACATGAATCAAAAAAATATTGATTTCATCATAATCTTCTGTAAAATGACTTACGACTTACGTATACATACTAGTGAACACTGAGCAAAAAACTTACTTTTCCATTATTTTACGATCGCGAAATCGGTTAAGCCGCCGAATTTTTCAGTTTACCCGTGCGACTGAGTAGAACTAGATTGCATCGTTAGATGCCACCTTTTCATGACGAGTTCGCAGATATTGACGTGGTACGACTTAAGCGCTGGTACGACTAAAGGTACCTTACCCTACTTACCCGTCAGTTGCCAACGCCATGCCGGCATAACCCTAACCCCCCACGAGCCCCGGAAACCCTATTCACCGGCAGAAACACGACCCGGAGGTAAGAAGGTGGCTAAGACATACCCGTCTACAAAAAAAAATTATACATTAACTACAATTTCTACGGTAAAACTCCCTACTAGGAATGGTTATCATGTAACGCTTAGTGAAACAGGGCTTAATAACCCCACACAAACACACAACCCCAATTAAAACACCATTACTTTTGTCTGTCCCGAAAATATTACACTTCGACATATTTCCAGAAAAGTCATTAAAGCAAATGTGACCAATAATGACGGACCGAAACACAATTTGGTCGTCAAAAAACAAGCAATTAATGCGAGTTCATCAAGGAGGCCATTTTCCGATACAAAATAATGTTGTATTTGTATTTATCAACCTTGGTAATTATAGGTATAAGTCTAGGTAATGAAGATGTCTGAAATTACTCGATACAGGTTTTATGATATGGGTTGGTGATGCTCCTAGCATTAAGTTCGCCTATTGAACCATTTTGTGCAATAAAGTTACATTATTATTACGAGTAGAAGGGGATGTAAGGGAGCGACCTATCATCATTTCGCTCCAAGTCAACCTCACCTGCCCGTGGAGCATCCTGCCAAATAACAAACGAGGCGCTGGCAACCGACTGGTGTATAATAACCATCACAATTGAAGACGTAGCTAAATACCACAGACCGATGACGGGCAGCGTCACCGAAGCGAGAAGCTACGCCCTGCGATCGCCAACCCGCCTGCCCCACGTGGCGATTAGGGGTAGCTAGGTATATCCTCCAGATGTTTGCCCTAAGTGACGAACAACTGGAGAGGCCTATGTCCAGCATTTGACTGCAATAGGCTGATGATGAAAGTTTAAAAAAATAAATTAATAGGTATTCCATAAAGTAAAATGGAATCCACACGAGTATCAAAATAAAAATAACACCATTAAGTGAGCCGGGTCGTGGTCTGACGCTTCCAATTAGAACCCAAAAGTTCAGAAAATTCTCGACTTGGAAAAAAAAATCAATGTCGAAAGTTCACCAGCAGTTACTACGAAGGCAGCAAAAACTGCAAAGAGAGGATTTGCACAGACAAAGAGAGCCGGCTGCGTTTACACCGAACTGTAATTTATATAGCCTAAGACATGTCAGCTTAGAGAGGTAGGGCATAGCGAATCTTCGCTCGAATAGAGCCGCCCGTCCGGGGAAGGCCCTCCACCCTATAGAATACCGCAGTCAAATGACCTCTGGGTCATGTTTCTGCCGATGAGTAGGGTTTCCGGAGCTCGTGGGGGGTTAGGGTTGGGCCGGCATGGCGGTGGCAACTGACAGGTAACTGACCAGTTACTTGCCCGTTGTCACAGCGACTTGGGCTTCTCTTTCGCTTTCCATCAGGCGTAGGGAAGCCATTATGTCGAGCCACTATAAAAAGCTCACATCCTCCCAATGCTGAGTATATACGCCTCTTCTTTCAACCGCCACTTTACACAATCCCTAGCTAATCAATAAATAAATAACCCAAGACATGCCACGCTGGGCTACGCCATCGCCACATAGCCTTAAACTAAACCAAAGCTTGTACCCATAGTACACGCCACCATCGCGTATCATCACGTAGGTACCATCGTACTAGACACTGATAAACTTACATACATTTCTTTTTTGTAAATAGATACATATTGTACATAGTAAACACCCCGACCAATACAAACAGACAATATTATGTTCATGAACGCAAATGATTGTACTGTCCGGGAATCGAACCCACGACCCTTGGCTCAGAAGGCAGAAGTCATTATCAAATGAGCCATCAAACCAGTCAACTGCTTTCCGGCCACCGCCGCTATGTCATTCGACCATTGGGCGACTAGTCTGCTAACAAATCTCCGCCCATGCCACGGCACGCGACACACAATACTCATGCCCACCGACCATCATCACCAGCCTTCAAACGTCCACTGCTGGACTTAGGCCCACCCAAATTACCAGGGATGTAAGGGAGCGACCTATCACCTTTTCGCTCCAAGCCATCCTCACCTGCCCGTGGTGCATCCTGCCGAACAACAAACGAGGCTCTGGCAAACCGAATGGTAAAACCATCACGATAGAAGGCGTAGCTAAATACCACAGGCCGATGACGGGCAGCAGCGTCATAGGAGCAAGAAGCTACGCCCTGCGATCGCCAACCCGCCTGCCCAGCGTGGCAATTATGGGTATATCCTCCAGAAGTTTGTCCTAGGGGGCGAACAACTGGAAAGGCCTCTGTCGAGCAGTGGACTGCAATAGGCTGATGATGATGATGATGATGATGAAATTACCAGTTCCAAAGATGCAGTAAGTAACCTACGAAGAGTTTACCTTCGGTGTGAGAGTCATCCGCGCAATGAAAACGTTTCATGCACAGAAATGAGTTGCATTGAAGTGCGGCGGAGTCGACGCGCGCGCTAACGCCAACTGGCTTAGCGCGCGCCATTGCGCTCAGCGGCGAGGCGAAAGAACTCGTGGAAAGAACTGACTGTACCGCCCGAGTGATCGGAATAGAAACTTAGGGCCTCGTATATGGCTCTAATTGAATAATTAAGTGTTTTTTTATGCAAGAGGCGGCAGACAACTACACGAGTTTCTTGCCGGTGTCTTCTCGGTAGAATGCTGCTTTCCGAACCGGTGGTAGCTTCGACGATTTGTAAGTGTTTTTTTTAAAAACCTATGCAAATAAAGATTATTTTGACTTTGACTTTGAGACAAGCAAATGTGATGCCTGATGGTAAGCAGTCGACACCGCCTATGGACACCCGCAACTCATATCGAGTTCTGGGGTCGCTACCGGCCTTTTAAATAGGAGTACGCTCGTTTATTGATGGCTTTCAAGTCGTAGCTGTTTGGAAAGACTGTGACTGATGAGTTTCAAGAGACGCGTCGGCTTTTGACAATGTTTTTAATGGCGCAGAATATAGGTCACTACCCCTACAATTGTGATGGTTATACCGCCGGTATCGGTTGCCAACGCCTCATTAGTTATTCGGCAGGATGCACCACAGGCAGGTGAGGTTGGCTTGGAGCGAAAAGATGATAGGCCGCTCCCTTGCATCCCAACCTACCAATCTGGTCTCAAAACAGATGAGCAGGTACCAGGTCACAAGCCGCGTCCTGGCGCGTCGTAATCTCCGAGACGTCAAGCATAATTTGGCAGGTGCCTCGCGTCGCGATGGTCGCCGCTATTTCAATTTCAACTAGTCCTCTCTTGTACAATGGAGGCTAGGGAAAATAACAAATATCTGGCAACATCAGTTAAGTACCTGGCAACATCGTGTAGGGACGAGTTACCTAGTGTATTCTTTTATTTATTTAAGACAGTTTGCACGACGTTGCCTCTATCAGCAGAAGGTTACATTCCTCTTTTTGAAGGTTGTCTGGAAGAGATCGCTTGAGGCCTATGTCCAGCTGAGGACTGTGAGAGATATGCTTACTTTACCATCGGGTTTGTCACATAAAGGTCAAAGAATGTGATTGAATAATTTTCTGGTTAGATCCCGCCAAATTACAAACATTTGTGTGCTAACATGTCTGTTTGTATTGATCTGGGTGTTTGCTAAATTATATGTATAATATGTTTTTTTTTTAATAATAAATCATTTATCAGTTGTCTAGTACCTACCCACAGTACACGCTTCGGCTTAGTCTGAGATTAGATGGCGATGTGTAGCCCAGCGTAGCATGTCTTGTGTCGTGGTACAATGTTGATGATCCCGATCTCACTGACAAATAAGAGGCATTAGACCTGCGGAGAGACTTTGTCTCCCTGTGCGTCTACAGACTTTTTAACGGAGAGTGCTTCGAGGAACTGTTCAACATCATGCCAATGTCACCATTTTACCATCGCACTACTAGACGCCGCGGTAGGGTCCGTCCGTACCACCTGGAGACGATCTTGTCCAGAACTGTTCGTTTTCAGCGTTCATTTCTTCCACGGACTTGCAAACTCTGGAACGACCTCCCAGCCGCGGTGTTCCCTGATCGCTACGACATGACCTTCTTTAAGCGTGGTTTAAAGAGAGCTCTTTCCTCACGGTAGGCAGCGGCATAGCTCCTGGCATCGCTGGTGTCCATGGGCGGCGGTTACTGTTTAACATCAGACAGGCTTTTTTTTTTTCTAAATGACTACGATGATGGCCAGGACGGCCTTGTCATCATCACCGGACTGTTGGGGGAGCGGAAGGCTCTCACCCCTAGCATCAGACAGGCCGCCCGCTCGTCTGCCACTATCAGCAATAAAAAAATAAATAAAAAAAAGCGTCTCTAAACCTTATAGCGCCGGCGTCCCTCCCCGCGACTGTCCCCAGCGCCGGGTAATATGTGTCTGCATTCGTTGCATCTTCACTTTTGATACCTTACATATGGACTCGGAATATTTTGCTCCGCCATATTGTATTAGAGATATGCTCGCCGACCTCAGAGGTTATACTGCGAGTGTCGTGGCGCTTGTTTGAGTTTAACAAGGATGCGCGAAATATAGACTGGAATATTATTTTACATTCACCTGGCCGAAGTTTGGCCACTGCGCCCATTTTACAACAATACTACCTTATTTTTTTAGCCCTACTAACCTACTGATGAATGATTCCAGCCACTGCCTTCCGACATCGGTCTTCGCGCCAAACTCCACCCATACCATCTCGACACTTGGCAGTCCACAACAATGCGCTTCTGTTGCAATTTTCTGCGCACAACTAAACTATGAAATGCTTTATCGCCTGCGGTATTTCCGGATCGATAGGACCCCCAAATCTTCAAGAAAAGAGCATACCTCTCCCTTAAAGGCCGGCAGCGCAGCTGTATCTAACGTAACTCCTGATGTTGCAGATGTACATGGGCGGTGGTTATCACTTACCATCAGGTGAACCGCTTGCTCGTCTGCTGGACCCATGGACAAAGGTCCAGCAGTGGACTGCGATAAGCTGACTGCGAGGCCTATGCCTTTCACCCATAATGGCCACGCTTGGCAGGCGGGTTGGTGATCGCAGGGCGTAGCTCCTCGCTCCAGTCAATCGTGACGCGCCGCCTGTCGTTTTCCAGATATAGGTAGGGAGCAAAGTACCATAGATCTATCATCTATTCAATCCAAGCCACCCTAAAATGCCAGTGGTGCATCCTGCCTAATAAGAAACGAGGCTCTAGCAACAGACCGGTGGCGGTATAACCATCACGATTGAAGGCGTAGCTAAATACCACAGGCCGATGGCAGGCAGCAGCGTCCATCGCATTGAAAAGCTACGCCCTGCGATCGCCAACCCGTCTGCCCAGCGTGGCGATTGTGGGTATATTCTCCAAATATTTGCCCAAAGTGGCGAACAACTGGAGAGGTCTATGTCCAGCAGTGGACTGATGGTGATGATGACATCAGTTAGGTCATATGCATTACAAGAACATTGCCATTTTACTTAGTACTATAATGTAGTTTAGGTATCCTAATTCCTACATTCATGACCTAACCTAGGCTATCGGTTAACCTTAGACCACACTTTAATTAACGGCAACAGGTGAACTCTAATTACCAACACCGCGATCGCATGTTTGCCGGCACTGAAGAAGTTAATCAAATAACGAACGGTCTAGGGTTCATTTAGCGGTCTAGGTATATAGGTGTAACAAGTTAGGTGGTTGAAGTATTCATGCTAACGTAAATAGATAATATTGCTACAATATGAACTCTATATCTGACCGATCGAAGTGGCGAGCATTGGGAGAGGCCTATGTCCAGCAGTGGACTGATGTGGGCTGATGATGATGATGATGATGAACTCTATTATACTACTATAAAGTAATTTATTTTGTCTAGCTTTCTTAAAAACCTGTAATTATGGAGGGCTTTGTGAACGCCAACATCTCTTATCTCTCAACATCATTTAAAGAGAGGTAGGGCATAGCCCGAATTGAGCTGCCCGTCCGGGGAAGGACCTCCACCCTATAGAATACCGCAGCCAAATGACCTCCGGGTCGTGTTTCTGCCCGTGAGTAGAGTTTTCGGAGCTCGTGGGGGGTTAGGGTTAGGCATGGCCGGCATGGAGGTGGCAACTGACAGGTAACTGACTTGGGCTTCTCTTTCGCTTTCCCTACTCAGGTGTAGGGAAGTCATTATGTCGAGTTTCTATATAAAAAAAATCTCTTTGATTGCAGATTCCTAGTGATGACCCACGGCTTTTTTGAAACTCTGGTCGATTGCCAGTGCCTCGTTTGTTATTCGACAGGATGCACCAAGGGTAGGTCTGGGTGTCTTGGAGCGAAAAATCTATAGGTACACATATATAACGCTACCTTACATCGCGAAGTATAGTAATCTAGCTGTGCTCGCGACTTCGTCCGCGTGGAATAATTATTTTTCCCCGGTTTTTTTTACATTTTCCATTATTTCTTCGCTCCTAATAGTTGCAGCGTAATGTTATATAGCCTAAAGCCTTTCTCGATAAATGGTCTATTCAACACAAAAATAATTTTTCAATTAGGACCAGTAGTTCCTGAGATTAGCGCGTTCAAACAAACAAACAAACAAACAAACAAACTCTTCAGCTTTATAATATTGAGTTAAGATAATATGGTCCATATATTGCCTTATACGGTATCAAACGCGTGGACGAGATTTCCGGACTAAGTAGCTTTTCCGAAGCTATAACAATAAGACCATAACACTACTTTATCACAAACTCGGTCTTGAACATTTGAAACGAAAATAAAACCTAACAATGTCTAGCTTTCTTGAAAGTCTGTATTTTTCTAAGTACCGGTGTTGGCTTAGGCAGCCTTTGTTTGAGTGGATGCGGCGCCCCCACGGGGTGGTGACGTACCGGCTGACCCAGGTCCTCACGGGACATGGATGTTTCGGCCGGTACTTATGGAGGATCAAGCGAGAGCCTGATCCTCTATGCCGTCACTGTGACAGTGGCTCGGAGGACACGGCAGAGCATACGCTTCGGCATTGCCCTGCCTGGGCCAATGAGCGCTCCGTCCTCGTCACTGTCGCACAGGACCTCGATCTGCCGCAACTCTTGCGGCAGATGACGGCGTCGAAGGAGGTCTGGCGAGCGATGCTCGCATTCTGCGAGACAGTGATCTCGCAGAAGGAGGCGGCGGAAAGAGAGCGTGAGGCTGCGGTAGACGCGCCCGCTCTACGCCGCCCCCGGCCCGGGCGTCGCCGGAGGGCATACAACGCATCGTATGCCCTCTGAGCCTCTCCTTCGTGCCCCGAGTGGTGAGTGCGGGGGCGCGATCCACTCATAGGGGCGTAACGGTGTGGTGGGTGCAGCCACACCGTTGCACGAGGTCCGCCCGGGGAGCACTCTATTGCTCCCCGGATCCGGGGGCAGGGGTATTTGCCCTCCCCGGACCAGGAGTGCCGGCCGCTTATCATCTGCGGCTGGCCAGGGCAGACAGGGATGTGGCCGTATGCTTCGGCGCTACCCGTGTCCCTGCAACTTGCTGCCCACTGGCGACACAGGGGGGTTTAGTGGGTATGCCCTCCCTTTTTGGGAGGTGTGAGTCCCACACACCATGCCGCCTCCCCCCGGAGACGGCATGAAGGTGCCTAATGCATTCCCCTCTTTAAAAAAAAAAAAAAAAAAAAGGCAGCCTTTGTTTGTGAAGCTTCTGCAGTAAATCTATATACTTATAATAAATCTGTAGATAGGTCAATTCTGTACATGAAATATATTTTCAAAATAACTATAAGGGGCGATTAGTGATACCTAGATACTGATACCAAAGATGCAATCAGTAAAATTTTTGTCTGTCTGTATGTTCGTTATAGAAACAAAAACTACCTACTTGACGGATTTTAACGAAACTTGGCACAATTATTCTCCATACTCCTGGGCAGGTTTTAGTATACTTTTCATCACGCTACGATCAATAGGAGCAGAGCAGTAATGCGGTTTTCACCAATGTATTTATAGAGATCCTTTGTATTTGATTCGTGATAGTGTAGATAGTACCTACCCTTTACCAAACAAAAATAGAAACTATACCACCATACTAAATTAGACATTACGAATAATAGTCACAAAACGAGTAGGCTTGCGCCCATGACACACTATTATGGTACTAATTACATAGTTTATACACGATTTTCTATAGATAATTTACCAGAATGGACAATCAAGCAACGGTAGACAGTTCTAATGACATAGAAATGTTGAAGAAAATGGAGGACGAACATTTTAGACTACAGAGACAAGTAAGCCGTTCGATTAATTTAAAGAATTGGTCTTGATTTTGTTTAATATTTAGCCAACTAGCTGTGCCAGCGGCGTCCCACGCGTGGGTATCGGGTTTCAAAAATAACGGACTTACATAAAGTGGTGCCTAAATTTTAAGTTAGACCTCTAGCAATACATTGGTGAAAACCGCATTGAATTCAATGCAGAAGTTTTCTCGTGATTCGCGATCAAACATACTCGTGATTCGCGATCAAACATACAGATAAAAAAGCTCCCGTTTTCCCAATACTTCCCTTCACTGCTCTGCTTCTAATGAAACCGAAACGTGGATACTGACGATACGGCTATTCCATAAGTTAAAGGTTGCTCAGCGAGCTATGGAAAGGGCTATGCTCGGCGTCTCTCTGCGGGATTGGATCCGGAATGAGGTGATCCGGCAGAGAATCAAAATCACCGACAAAGCTCAACGGGTTAGTAAGCTGAAGTGGCAGTGGAATGGCCACATCAGCCGCAGAAGCGATAACCGTTGGGGTAAACGAAATCAGGAGTGGAGACCGCGTCTCGGCAAACGCAGTGTAGGACGCCCTCAGGCCAGGTGGAGTGACGATTTGCGCAGGACGGCTGGCAAGTGCTGGATGCGAGAAGCCCAGGATCGATCAAAGTGGCAAACATTGGGAGAGGCCTATGCCCAGCTGTGGACTGATAAAGGCTGATGATGATGATGATACTACTGTGAATAATGAGAAGACATAAAAATATATAAGTACATTCTTATTCTTAATCTGTTACGTAACAATTGCAATATTATTTGTAACATGTAAGGTACCTACAGCTAGTTGTAATATGTTTGTCCATCCAGGTCAAAATGATTCAAACCGACCGCATGCATCGCACCATGGGGGTCCACCCTCAGTTCAGAAGAGAAGACATACTCCTGAGGACCTTGAAGAAGGAATACATCAACCTTTTAATGGATTTGAAGGTATTAATTTCGTGTGTACTCCATTTTTTTATCTGTGCGGTGACCACAAAAATTTCATCTTGACCCTTACCGAGGTATAGTTTACTCTGTAGGCTGTCGACAACCGTACACTCGGAAACACCGTTTCGGGATTAATAGGTACACAGCTATCTTATAGGCTAGCTACTGACATTCTAACTGATATCGTTACTTGTCTTTTGATAAGACCGCCTAAATTGCTCAACTACTTTATCATCATCATCATCAGCCTATTGCAGTCCACTGCTGGACATAGGCCTCTCCAGTTGTAAGCCACTTAGGGCAAACATCAACATACAACTACTATAGACGTTGTCTTACTCTAAGTTAAATTTTTTAGTATCATCATCATCATCAGCAGCAGCCTATCGCAGTCCACTGCCGGACACAGGCCTCTCCAGTTGCTCGCCAATCTTTTGGTATACAAGAATAGAATAGAATATTTATTTACTGAAAGCATGGTTCTCATAGATGTTATAAATATAAAATTCCACACAATAAACCAATATTGGCATGCAAATTTGACATACAGGTAGAACATTATCTAGGCAGACATTAAAAAGTATCGGCCTATCTTTCTATCTCTTCTCGCTTTATCTACGAAACTAGCTGTGCCCGCGACTACGTCTGCGTGGAATAGAATTTCATGCACTATTTTACCCTCTTAGCGGTAGAATTACAATAACAACTACCTGCATGCCAAATTACAGCCCGATCTGCCCAGCGATTTGGGCTGTGCGTTGGTACTCGTAAATCACTATTATGTCAGTCAGTCAGTCACCTTTGAATTATATACGAGTATATTTAGATATGAAGAAAAATGATTCTTGACAATTCGTATACCTATACATGTACTTAGGAGGACTGAAAAGGAAATAAGGTGCCTTTCATTCCGGAAAAAAGTACTATAGTCATGATTTCACGGAAAAAGCCGCGGGCAAAAGCTACTAGCGAATAAAACCAAATGAACGAACGAGACAAATCTAAGAGCGAGATTGTTATTTGAGTTGCTCCTCAGCTGTTATTTGCGTTTGTTGATGTTAATTAGCCCTGATTTGGGCTTAGCGTTAGACAAACAGACAGACAGAGTGTCTGTAATGTGCCAGCCTATATTTAGACCGCGAAACAATAATAGTCCTTAGGAAAAGTCGGGTTGGGAGAGAGACAGAAGCTTTTTACTTACAACTTTTAGTTTTCTAGCAGGACACATAAATAAATATTTTTTTTATTAACTGAATGTACTAAAAAAGGGGGAGTATATTACTACATAGTACGAGTATAAAACAAAGTCGCTTTTTTGTCGCTATATCCCTATGTGCGCTTAAATCTTTAAAACTACGCAACGGATTTTGATGCGGTTTTTTTAATAGATAGAGTGATACAAGAGGAAGGTTTATGTATGATTAAATACCCGAAGCGTCATCATCATCATCATTAGCCTATCGCAGTCCACTGCTGGACATAGGCCTCTCCAGTTGTTTGCCAGTTGGGCAAGCATCTGGAGGACATACCCATAATCGCCACACTGGGCAGGCGGGTTGGCGATCGCAGGGTGTAGCTTCTCGCTCCGGTGACGCTGCTGCCTGTCATCGGTCTGTGGTATTTAGCTACGCCTTCAATTGTGATGGTTATACCGCCACCAGTGGGTTGCCAGTGCCTCGTTTGTTGTTCGGCAGGATGCACCACGGGCAGGTGAGGTTGGTTTGGAGCGAATAGATGATAGGCCGCTCCCTTACATCCCGAAGCGTAGTGAGGGCGGATCGCTAGTACACCTATAACCGTGGTCTACCAATGATGCTCAATTCAATAAAGCTCATTAATATTTTCACTTAGATAGCAAAATCCGGAGCACATAAGAAAAGACGCAAAAGAATGGAGACAGACCTGAAGAAAGCTCTGCTGCTGCGTCTTCGGACCCAGTTGGAATGTGATGGTAAGTCAAAGGCGTACTTTAATGGAAACTTTAGGACTTGACCAGACATAATGTTCTGAAAAGTTGTTATCCCTTATCTTTCCCTCTGCCTTAGTTACGAGCTGACATGCATTGGCATGCTAGAGGTTGGTGACATAACGTGGTCCCTAGACGGTCAAAATTGCTTGACAAGCATTTACGTGCTTGACAAGCATGCTTGACGACGTCAGAAATATTCTTGTCAAGCATTCGCATCATTTTGTCGAACAGAGTGACCCAGTGTTGAACTTGCAGTGTTGAATTTGATAATTTTTCATCAAGCTTCTTCAAGCATCGAGTTTGCTTGTCAAGCACATCAAGCAGCAGGATGCAGACTAGGGCCCTAGGTACCTGGATTAGGTTGGACTGACTCCCTGCTTTTGTCCTCCTGCCTTTCAATATCATCGAGAAACGGTTTTCCTGTTCTGTGGAATTGTTTGATCGCCAACCCGCCAGCTCAGCGTGGAGATTCTATAATCTGCATGAAACCTTTACCTATGTAAAGCCTGCAAATGTTGGACCAAAGTGGCGAACAACTGTAGAGCCCCAAGTCCAGCAGTGAACTGGGATAGGCAGGTGAAAGTGGCTTTCGGCGAAAAGATGATAGGTCGTTCTTTTTCGTCGACTGATGTAAGGGAGCAACGTTCTCACCTGATGGAAAGCAAGAAAATGGTCAAAGTTTTGTGGCAAACTTATGGTGTCTGTTTCCTGTTAATTGCCACCAATGCGATACTCTTTTTGACCTTGACTTAGAATACGACCACTCCTGTATTCCTCTTCCAGAAGGCGTTATCGTGATGGAGCAGTTAGAGGGTGTACTTCAAGGAAATAACCAAGAAATGCTCCGCCTGAAAAAGCTCGTTAACGCAAACCGAGGACAGGTATATGTAGTGCTATTGTAGGCTACAGAAAGCTATTTATTTATCTTTTAACTCCCATGCAAAATTTTATCATCACATACATAAGCCATTTTCTTTTTTTTGGAAATGCTTTGACACATAGACTAGGGCCCTAAGTTTATTAGGTTGGGCTGACTCCCTGCGTTTTCCCTCCTGCCTTTCAATATCATCGAGAAACGGTTTTTCCTGTTCTGTGGAATTGTTTGATCGCCAACGTTCTCGTCTTTCTGAAGACTTTTTTTATGAACAGATGCAGAAGCGCCAAGTGCAGAGCGAGCACCGCCTGGTCTCAACAGAGAACAAGCTGGAGACGGCGATGCTGCGTTTCAACGCCGTGCAGGCCGAGAACAGGAAGATCAGAAACGAGATAGAGCACATGCTCAAGGATAGGTTAACTGATCTTTTAATAAAAAAAAAAAATTAATAAACAACCAGCCGTTTCTTCTAAGGTGTGGTGGGTGCAGCCACACTGTTGTACGACGTCCGCCCGCGAAGCATTCTATTGTTCCCAACAAAATAGGTGAATGTTCCAGGGAGAGCAAAGAGGGCCAGCTGCTTATCATCTGCGGGCAGGCAGGGACGCTGTCGTATACTTCTATGCTACCCGAATCCTTGCAAATTGCTGCCCCTTGGCGACACAGGGGGGCTTAGTGGATATGCCCTCCCATTTAGGGAGATGAGAGTCCCACACACCACGCCTACTCTTTGAGGTAGTGTGCCGCCCTCTTGTTCCTGAGAGAGGCATGGGTCACGAAACTACGAACACGGTTCGTACGAACTAGTTTCATTATAGACAATCAGATTCTTTGGAAATGGTAAACAAATTATAAAAACATAGCTGCATTAGTTTCGCAGCACTCGTTACCCACAAATCTTTCCTCCTCCTAGGGCCATCTTCAACCAAGCGTGGTCCAAGATGATGGGCGCTCTCGGCAAAGGGAAGAAGTTCCTTCAGGACCTGTTCGAGTCTTCGACTCTGGCCTACGACCAGCGGGACGAGTGGTGCTCCAAGCTGCATTCGGTGCAGGAGAAAGGAAAGGTGGATCAGTTACAGCAGATGCAGGTATGTCAATCAGTGACGCAATCGGTCAGGTAGTCAATAAGTCAGTTAGTGGCCAATCAGTTAATATTTTAGACTCGCGACTTCGTCCGCGTGGAATAGTTATTTTTCCCCCGTTTTTTTTTTACATTTTCCATTATTTCTTCGCTCTTAATAGTTGCAGCGTGATGTTATATAGCCTAAAGCCTTCCTCGATAAATGGTCTATTCAACACAAAAAGAATTTTTCAATTCGGACCAGTAGTTCCTGAGATTAGCACGTTCAAACAAACAGACAAACTCTTCAGCTTTATAATATTAGTTCAGATAGTCTATTAGTTAATCAATTTGTCAGCTTGCTAGTCAGTAAGTTTGTCAGTCAGTTTACCAGTCAATTATTTAAACAGTTAGTCAGTTAATTAACCAATCTGTTAGTCAACTAGTCAACAAATTAGCCAGTCAGTAAGTCATTCATTGAGTCCGTAAGTCAGTAAACTTGTAGGTTAGTCAATCAGTTCTGAGGAGTTATAACAACCGAATGCAGTGTTTGTAATACATATAGAAATCAATGACGTTCATTGTTACATTAAGATAAAGTCACTAGATAGGTTAGGTTGAGCACATCATGCCGGCAAGAGATCGCTATAAGCGATAAGGCCGCCTAATTTGTACTACGATATGTCTGTGTATCTAGTTTTAAGTCGACTATTTCGTGTGCAATATAGAATATCTATCTATCTATCATTATGCGGCTGTATGCTTCGGCGTTACCCGTGTCCCTGCAACTTGCTGCCACTGGCGACACAGGGGGGCTTAGTGGGTATACCCTCCCATTTCGGGAGGTGTGAGTCTCACACACCATGTCACCTCCCCCCGGAGTTGGCATGGCGGAGCCTAATGCAATCCCCTCTATAAAAAAAAGGTTGAGCACATCGTACAGTAAAATTATAAGTTGGAAGCGGTCTTCATGAAGCCACGGCCGACTTGTAACTTTAGCCTCTAGTGGAACCTCTACGAATATCTCAAAGGCCGGCGACGCACCTGTGACTCCCCTGGTATTGCGGTGCCTAAGGTCTAAAGTGAAGTTATCACTTAACAAGAGCCACTTAGACCCGCTGGCGCACTCGGTCATAACAAAAAGACTCGTCTAAACCAATAAACAACGAACATATTCACATTTCGCTAGAAGCACCATTTAATCCAGTTATTTATTGTTTTGTTCGAATTTATCTTCTACTCATCCCTACTAATAATAGATGCGACTCCGTCTGTGTGTTACCCCATGATTAAACTGCTAAACCGATTTTGAAAAGCTGATTAGAGGAATTTTGATGTCGTAATAATGCCGAAATGGTTGCAAAATGAGATTGCAATAGATGGAAGGCTAATAGGAGTCTCATTAAAAAAATGTTTTATTTCTCAAATTGGCTACTTACATTTTGTTCTTTAAAATTTAACACTATGGCTGGTACAGGAAGGGAATCCTTTAAGGAGGTGAAATTAGTAGCCCATACTTAGCGTTTTTATAAAAAAAAAACTGATTCAATTTTTCCAATGAAAAATAGAATTTTCATTTTTATTAGGTACTGTGCGCGTCGATTTAACTGTGCGAAAAACTCTCAAAACTATAATATTTACTACCTATTCTATTCTACCAATTCTAAACGGACAAAACCACGAACTTAGTCTAGTATTCCAATAAATCCCCCCTTTATTGCCACGCAAATAGAAGTAATGATACTATATTCAGACGACATACTACATGTGTCTAGTTGAAATTGTAGTATGTAGTAGAAAATGGCTGTAATCATTAATAATGCTGTCAGACACAATAGTATTTATTTGATTTCCTGTTGGATAAAGTGTAATTAATGACCTTGTTTGACAAATTACGCCCATACTCTTTGTGTACAGCACTAAAGGCTAATTACTAGTGAAAATGTATTACAGGAAGCATTATGTACTAAAACTAATCAGAAGATAAGACCTACTAATTAATATAAGGAACTAGAGAAGTAATTTATGTCTGCGTGCTTTGGCGTAATAAATAAAATGTATTGTTTCTTAATGATCTTAGATGAGCAATATTTTATTTTTATAATAACAAAGTTGTGTGTGGGATGTAAGGGAGCTACCTATCATCTTTTCCCTCTAAACCAACCTCATCTGCCTGTGGTGCATCCTGCCAATTAACAAACGAGGCGCTGGCAACCGACTGGTGCCGGTATGACCATCAAAATTGAAGACGTAGCTAAATACCACATACCGATGACGGGCAACAGCGTCACCGGAGCGTAAATCGCCCTGTGATCGTCAACCCGTCTGCCCAGCGTGGCGATTATGGGTATTTCCTCCAGATGTTTGCCCTAAGTGGCGAACAACTGGAGAGGCCTATGTCCAGCAGTGACGGATTAGAATAATAATCACCAAATCTCCTGTGTCGTAAGAATTGACTAACTCGTTAAGAAGTTCTTTATATCTCTTCTTTATATCCAAAAAAAGTTGAATGATTTAGTACCCATAGTCCAAGCTTCGGCTTAGTTTGGGACTAGATGGCGCTGTGTGGTTTTTTGGTTATTGTTTCTATGCCGCTAGGGTTACCAAAATGGCTACCGGCTCCTCTGATGGTAAGCGGTTACCTCATCCCATGAGCGCTTGTAATACCAGCGTCATGATTTCCTTGCGGACCCTAAAGTCTCTTCTCTTCTCCAGGAAATGAGAGACCTCCAAAAACTCTACGACCACGAGATGAAGCTGTACCACTTCCTGGCGCGAAAAGGCGTTATGAGGATCAACAGAAGACAGGAGAAGCATGAAGAAGAGCAGAAGAAACGGAAGGAGCAAGAAGTGAAGAAGAAGTACGACGAACACGTCAAGATACTTGAGGACATTCATGTAAGGGAATACTGTAATGTCCATACTGTGGTTTCCGTTTTTTTTTTATTAGAAGTCCATAAAGTGTGAGCGATCCTCAACACACTCCTAAAGTAGGAGTTTAAGAGAGGTAGGGCATAGCGAATCTTCGCTCGAATTGAGCCGCCCGTCCGGGGAAGGATCTCCACCCTATAGAATACCGCAGTCAAATGACCTCTGGGTCGTGTTTCTGCCGGTGAGTAGGGTTTCCGGAGCTCGTGGGGGGTTAGGGTTGGGCCGGCATGGCGGTGGCAACTGACAGGTAACTGACCAGTTACTTGCCCGTTGTCACAGCGACTTGGGCTTCTCTTTCGCTTTCCATCAGGCGTAGGGAACCCATTATGTCGAGCCAATATAAAAAAAAACCCATCTCATCCCGTGGGTATCGTAGAAGACAACTAAGGCAATATCAAGAAGCGGGCAGCAGCGTTTACTAGGGTACAAATATATCCTACTGCGGTCACTAACCCGCCTGCCAAGCGTGGTTCCGGCTTAATTTGGCACGAGATGGGGCCGTGTGGCGCAGCGTGGCATGTCTTTTTTATTATTAGTTGTATTATCCATTTGTGCATTTCCTGTTACTTGTAAAAAAATCATAGCTTTCTCCTGATCAAGGTAAACTTTCCTCTGAAGCCCTCTAACTGATAAAAAAACCTCATCAAGATGGGATTTAAGCATACATAAAGACACACTGACATCAAAAACGACTTTATTTCATACTAAGTAGTGATGTAACTGTAGATACTCGTAAGATTTGCTCTGAATAAATGATTTCTATTCTATTATAACAGGAATACACCCAAGAACGGAGCGTGAGCAAGATAATCGAAGACTTCCAATTAAATGACCACCGCAACTTCTCCGCTTACTTGCTGCTCACTGACTACTGCGCGGAGAATGAAGCTCTAGGTCGCGCCCTGGGGGATGTCCGCAGGGATGTCGGTATGTTTGATAATACTAATGTCCCTGTTGTTTTCTTCTTCTTCAGTCGTTCCCTCATTACTGAGGATCGTGATCACCTGTTGATTTCACAGCCCTAATCAACTGTCTTCACTTGTCTCTGTCCGAAGTTGCCCTCACCGCCTGATGAAATTTGTCCAGGACAGTGGCTTCCTTCACTTGGTCGGACCATCTGGTTGGTTAGGACCTGTTGTTTTAGGACCCCATCTTCATCATCAGCCTATTGCAGTCCACTGTTGGACACAAGCCTCTCCAGTAGTTCGCCACTTAGGGCAAACACCTGGCTGGAGATTATAAATCCATTTTATCCCGTGTAAACGGTTCTGCGGCTTATATGGCCAGCTCACTTCAGCTTATTAATCCGGTGAGCTACGAGTATGTCGATGACTTTGGTTCTATGTCGGATCACCTCATTTCAGATTGGATCCTACAGAGAAACACCGAGCAAAGTCTAGGTCTAGTCTAAGGAGAGCCTTAGCTATACCACTGGACTGGCTTTTCGAGCCGGTGGTAGGAATTAATAAATAATAAATAACCCATGACATGCCACGCTGGGCCACACAGCGCCACCTAGCCCCAAACTAAGCCGAAGCTTGTACTATGGGTACTAGACAATTGATAAACTTACAAAGATACATTTTTTTTGTAAAAAAATACATAGAAAACACCCAGACCAATACAAACAGACATGTTCATGAACACAAATGTTTGTACTGTGCGGGAATCGAACCCACGACCCTTGGCTCATAGGGCAGAGGTCACTACCAAATGAGCCACCGAGCCTGTCGTTCCTCCTCCTCAATTAGTCAAACCACTGGCTTCGTAAGCCTGTAGTAGGGTTAACTTAACTCCTCAGATCATCGATTAATGCGCTGATTCTTTTCCATGACTGTATAGAAATATATAGGGGAATCTAGAACCAGTCTAAAGCGTGTGAGTTGATGTATGACCGGGTACACTCTGATAAAGACTGTCAGACTATCAGTTTTGATTATGCTTAAGAGCCTAGCAAATCTTCGCTCGAATTGAGCCGCCCACCCGACCACCCTATAGAATACCGCAGTTAAATGACCTCCGGGTTGTGTTTCTGCCGGTGACGGTTTTTACCCAACTTAGTGATATAAAAAAAACCGACCAAGTGCGAGTCGGACTCGCGCACATAGGGTTCCGTACCACTGATTGAATGGAAAAATTAGGTAATTTGATTTATGACGTTTAAAAAAAACTACTGTCTAGATTTCATTCAAACCGATTTTCGTTAGTAGTTTTTATAGTAATACACATCATATATTTTTTTCAGTTTTATCATGCCCATATTTTAGAAGTTACGGGGAGGAGGACATACATTTTACCACTTTGGAAGGGTCTCTCACGCAAACTACGGAACCCTAAAAATGCTATGTAGGTACTATAATCACCTACCTTCATCCCTACCTTCTCTCTTCACATCTTCTACTTTCACATTCAGAGGACAGACAAGATTGGAATGAAATGATGGAGGTCAAGAGGCAAGTCAAGCTGACACGTTTACGTCAAGAGCTAGAAGAGAAGCAGAAGAGGACAGAAGCGCTGAGAAGCAAGCTGGAGAGCCGAGAACAGCTGCTGAACACCAATATGGAGAAGATTAACGAATTGTTTAAGTGAGTTAAAATAAAGTAATACTAACCCAAGACTGCAGTGGACTAATAAAGGCTGATGATGATGACAATGAACCATACATGCATGAGATGTAAGGAAGCGACCCATCACCTTTTCGCTCCAAGCCAACCTCGCCTGCTCGTGGTGCATCCTGCCGAATAACAAACGAGGCGCTGGCAACCGACTGGTGGCGGTAAAACCATCATGAATGAAGGCGTAGCTAAATAACACAGGCCGATGATGGGCAGCAGCGTCACCGGAGCAAGAAGCTACGCTGTGATCGGCAATCCACCTGTTCAGCGTGACTATTATGGGTAAATCCTTCAGGTGTTTGCCCTAAGTGGCGAACTACTGGAGAAGCCTATGTCCAGCAGTGGACTGCGACTGCTGATGATGATGATGATAAGTTGTCTTGTACTTTCATATATAAAAGAATGCTAAATGAACCCTAACATGTCAGTATACCATGTTTGTCAATAAAGATTTGATTAGATTCAAACTAACTTATTAAGCTTAACTTAATTAGCAATCAAACAAGACATGCTGCTGGAATGAGGAGCGTGTATCAATCACACTGTTAATTTGGTAATAGTGTATTCTTCACCGGGCCGCCCTTCAGTCACTCGTGTAATAAATGAGTCTGGGTGTTCTAAAACACTTTTTTTTATAATGGCTCGACATAATGGCTTCCCTACGCCTGATGGAAAGCGAAAGAGAGGCCCAAGTCGCTGTGACAACTGGCAAGTAAATGGTCAGTTACCTGTCAGTTGCCACTGCCATGCTGGCCCAACCCTAACCCCCCACGACAGAAACACGACCCGAAGGTCATTTGGCTGCGGTATTTTATAGGGTGGAGGTACTTCCCCGGACGGGCGGCTCAATTCGAGCGAAGATTCGCTATGCCCTACCTCTCTAAAATAACACTCCCAGATGTAGTCATAACCTATCTCAGATTAGAAACGAAATTAATCAATAAGTACTCCATTTTTCATGTCTGAATCTTTACATCATCAGCCTATGGCAGTCTACTGCTGGACATAGGCCTTTCCAGTTGTTCACCACTTTGATCAAACATCTGGGCAGGCGGGTTGGCGGTCGCAGGACGTAGCTCCTTGCTTCGATGACGGTGCTGACAGCCATAGGCCAGAGTTACGCCTTCAATCGAGATCATAAACCGCCACCAGTCGGTCGCCAGAGGCTCGTTTGTTATTCGGCAGGATGCACCGCGGGCAAGTGAGGGTTCCCTTACATCCTAATCTCTATTAAGGTTAACAGTTGTCAAGATTTGATTGCTTGTCTCATTCAACTCTTAGAGCTTGGCCGCTCTTAACACCAGTGACATAGAAGTTGAAAGGGAACCGTCTGTCTTGGTATGGGCACGTAATGAGGAGAGATGAGAGACATGTGACCAAGACCGTGATGAAGATGAGTGTGAATGGGTGGAGATGGCGAGGCCACCCGAAGAAGAGAGAGGTAGGGCATAGCGAATCTTCGCTCGAATTGAGCCGCCCGTCCGGGGAAGGACCTCCACCCTATAGAATACCGCAGTCAAATGACCTCTGGGTCGTGTTTCTGCCGGTGAGTAGGGTTTCCGGAGCTCGTGGGGGGTTAGGGTTGGGCCGGCATGGCGGTGGCAACTGACAGGTAACTGACCAGTTACTTGCCCGTTGTCACAGTTCTCTTTCGCTTTCCATCAGGTGTAGGGAAGCCATTATGTCGAGCCACTATAAAAAAAAAAAAAAAGAAAAGATGGATGGACTGCGTGAATGATGATATGACTGAGAAAGGAGTGAATGGGACCATGATAGGATAGGAATGAATGGGAGAAGGAAACATATTGCGCCGACTCCAGATGATGGGAACAGTGCAGGCAAATGATGCGATTGACCGCCATTACCGAAATACGGTCACGAGTATTATGGATAAGCAATCAAACGGGACATGTTACTCAAATTAGAGCGCGTGTACGTGTGACGTCATCATTCCGTCGTTACGCGTCACTCACCGGTGACGTCACGCATTAATTGTATTCGCATTGGCCGGACATTACAGTCGAGTGCTGGTTATGTGCTAGATAACGCTATGCGGCAGATACGGGAAGCAGCAGGTCAGACCTGTCGCGTACCAATGTGTTTTCAAATTTGAAATTCATTTGTGCGTTTATTCTACGCTTATGAAGTTTATTCAACGCTCTTCATCATCATCATCATCAACCTATTACAGTCCACTTCTCGACATAAGCCTGTCCAGTTGTTCGCCACTTTAGCCTCCAGGCTTTACGCATAATCGCTACGCTGGGTAAGCGGGTTGGCGATCACAGAGCGTAATCCCTATCTCTGGTGACGCTGCTGCCCGTCAACGGCCTGTGGTATTTAGCTACGCGTTCAATCGTGGTGGTTATACCACCACCAGTCGGATGCCAGAACCTCATTTATTGTTCAGCAGGATGCACCAGAGGCAGATGAGGGTAACTTAGTAAAAAAATGTTGGGCCCTTACATTTATAACCATATAATACTTTTACGTATTCAATTTCATTCAGCTCAGTAGAAATAAAACCGTTTACAAACGTTAAGCTCCGTTAAAGCCAACTCGATACCAATCGCGATATAGTTCGATACTGCAACTTTGCCCGACTTGCAGCGGTTTAAGCGAACAAGAATTTTATAATCACTCCGTTTCAAATAGTTTAGTTGGCGGTACCGTGGAGAGGTAAGGAACTCGTTCCACTAAAAGTGGTATAAGAAAATCCATACTGATTTATTTTTCACTCATTACGGGGTTTGGGCTGAGCATTTTTATTCATCATGGAAAATCAAACATAGAGAAGATAATTTTTGGCATCCCTGTCGCTTGATGAATACGGCGGGTTATGTAGCACTCACGCCGCTAAAATCCCCGCTACTCCACCGGGAACCATGGGGCGGCGTCAGGGCTCCCCAGAAAACCCATGCTGCCCTGAGCCCTGACATCGCCAGCGCAGTCGACCCAAATAGGCGAATCCCTCACGCTACGATCAATAGGTGCAGAGTGCAGAGCAGTGAAAGGAATCGTTGGGAAAACGGGCGATTTTTTTATCAGTATATTTGAACGCGCATCACGCAAAAACAACTGCATGGAATTGAATGCGCTTTTCACCAATATATTTTATGGAAGTACGTTATTTTTGAAACCCGATATCCATGCGGGCGACGCCGCTGGCACAGCTAGTAAATAAATAATAACACATGCCACGCTGGGCCACACAGCGCCACCTAGCCCCAAACTAAGCCGAAGCTTGTACTATGGGTACTAGACAAAACTGATAAACCTACTTAGATATTTTTTTTGTAAATAAGTAGATACATATTATACATAGTCAATACCCAGATCAATATAAACAGACATGTTCATGAACATAAATGTTTGTACTGTGCGGAAAAAGAACCCGCCCCCTTGGCTCAGTAGGCAGAGGTCACTACCAAATGAGCCACCAAGCCAGTCAAACACGGACATACGGGCAGTGTTTGTGCAGCATTACACATACAGCGTACTCATGGCACGTGGGGAATTCCTCCCATGCCGGCTATGGAAACCTAAAAGTCAGATGTAACGCACAGTATAGTATATCACCCCATGAACAGCAGCTCAACCCTCACAACATAAGCAACGGGCCGATCCATTCTCGTCGCGCCACAATTGATCACGTACCGAGTGTACCACTTAAGCTCCCCCCTCCCCCCACAGATATTGTGAAACAATCCCACCAGTGTTTCTATGAGTAGAGTAGGTACACACTTTTCTAACTTAACTAATCAGACCTGTTACCGAACGATACATTAGCAGCAAACATAGTATATGGGTATGTTCTGTGGTCATATTTATCATCATCATCTACCTGCAAACGTCTACTGCTGGACATAGGCATCCCCCAATAAATAACCTAACACCACGCTTGACCAGACAGCGCCACCTAGCCCCAAACTAAGCCGAAGCTTGTACTATGGGTTCTAGACAACTGATAAAGTTACTTAGATACATTTTTTGTAAATTAATACATATTATACATAGAAAAAACCCAGACCAATACAAACGGACATGTTCATGAACACAGAGGCGGGAATCGAACCCACGACCCTTGGCTCAGAGGGCAGAGGTCACTACCAAATGAGCCATGTTAGCATGGGGACCTCTCCTGACCACTGTATCTCCCAAACTGGTCTCCAAATAAGTGACAATAAACCCTTAATTTTGTTCAGGATGCTGGGCTGCTCCCGAGAGCCGTTCCAGAGCCTCCTCGGGAACAAGGAGCCGTCTCTGCTCCAGCTCAATCTCACCCTTGAGCTCATCGCCATCAAGATCAAGGAAAACATAGAGACAGTGTATTATTATGTTAGTAGATGTATAATGTATATGGTCAAATGGTCAATATTCAGGGGTTTCTTTTAAAAGAAGAGTTTTCAGGATGACCTCACTCCACCTGATGGTAAGCGGTCGTGAGGTTCAAAAGTAAGGTCGACAGGCACAATAGAACAAACCCATTGCGTCTGTCGCCCTCACCCTGAAGGCCCACTGAGATGTCGTGACACGCCCCGCCTTAAGAAGCCAGGATTGTAAGAGGAAGGAAACACATGAGCTGGAAGGGCATTCCATAATTTTTTTTATAGTAGCTCGACATAATGACTTTCCTACGCCTGATGGAAAGCGAAAGAAAAGCCCAAGTCGCTGTGACAACGGGCAAGTAACTAGTCAGTTACCTGTCAGTTGCCACCGCCATGCCAGCCCAACCCTAACCCCCCACGAGCTACGGAAACCCTACTCACCGGCAGAAACACGACCCGGAGGTCATTTAACTGCGGTATGTGCGGTAATGAATACTTGTGTTTGTTCCGTGTCTAGGTGTTTATAATTTGTATTTATGTATTTATTTGTGGTACCTTATATACCCATAACACAAGTGCTTACCTAAGCTACTAACTTTGGGATTAGAGCGATGTATGTGATGTTGTCTGATATACCTTGGTACCAGGAACGTTTCTACCACAAGAAGAGCGACAAAGCCAGCTCGTCTCGCCTGAAGAAGTACACGGTGCAGCCGGAACCGCCCGTCAACTGGAAGGCTGTCCCCATCACCACCATCGTGCCATCAGACCCTTGCCCTTCGTGAGTGCATCATCAATATAACCTAAGGCTATTTGAAATAATTTAAATCCTTAAACTACTCTGAAGAAACATTTTTTCTATGCAAGGGGCAGCAGACGAGCAAATATGATGCCTGAGCCCTGATGGTAAGCAGTCGACACCGCCCATGGACACCCGCAACTCATATCGAGTTCTGGGGTCGCTGCCGGCATTTTAAATAGGAGTACTTACGCTCGTTTCTTGAAGGCTCCCAAGTCGTAGCTGTCATTAATTCTTCTTCTTCGTCGATGTTTCTCTTGACTGAGTGGTCGTTGTCACTTCATACGTTAGTGGCAAGCTTCACAACGCGCCGCCATTTTATAACCTAAGACATGCCACGCTGGGTCACACATTGCCATCCCAAACTAAACCGAAGCTTGTACTATGGGTACTAGACAACTGATCAAGACTAAACATGTCCTGCAGAGGATGTCTGACAGTGATGGTAAGGCAAGGAATAGCCCGCCTGCCCAGATGCTGAGTGGCAATTATGAGTATAACCTCCAGGTGTTTGTCCAAAGTGGCGAACACCTGGAGAGCCTAGCAGTGGGCTGCGATAGACTGACAGGGTTGCCAGATCTCCCGGTTTTGGTTAATATCTCTCGATGTCCCGGACTCCGTCCAAAACTCCCGATTTTTTTTACCTCCCGTATTGTATAAATATAACCAAACAAAATCTTAACGATTTTCAAGCATCTGAATGGGAAAAATTTTAGTTAGTATCATACCTATATCATCATGCCTAAGCAAAAAGAACATCTCCCGATTTTTGATTATACACCTCCCGAAAATCATTATTTTGATCTGGCAACCCTGGCCGATGATGATGATGTAATATTTCATTTCAGGTGTGTAGAAACTCGCTGGCTCTCCCGCGTCTCCGAGGCGGCGGAGTCGCCTTTTACCCCGCAACAAGCGCGGGCTGCGCTGGCGCAGCTCGTGAGCGAGCCGTCGTACCTGCGCAGTGACCGCGTACACCCTATCACTGAGTGCCGCGTGCCGCGCAGCCGCGCTATACTCGCGCGGCGCTATCTGAACTACTAGACCACTCAGGCTTGACTCAGGGCCGTCTTTAACCTATTGGAGGCCCTGGACATATTAGGATAATGGGGCCCCTATTGTCTTTGAAAGAACACTATTTCGTCGGCCCTGACAGGAACTAGGCACTTTGTATATGAGCTGAGGGGCCCATCGATCGCGGGGCCCTGGGCACTTGCCCATAGTGCCCACTGGGAAAGAGGGGTCTGGCTTGACTTCCTTCTCTGCGAGCATACCAATGTACTCGTAGTAAAAATACAAGTCCTAATATAATCCAGTTGTAACTTTTCTTGTGGTTTTTGAATTTAGAATAGAACCACCCCATCTCATCCCATGGGTGTCGCGGTGACGACTAATGGCATATCAGGAAACGATATTCCTTCATCATTAGCCTGTCCCAATCCACTGCTGGACATAGGCATCTCCAATTTGTTGGCCACTTTCGTCAAACAACGGAAGCTGGGCAGGCAGGTACCTATTATAGAATAGATTCATAGCTTCTCGCTCCAGTGACGCTGCTGCCCGTCATGTGATGGTTATACCGCCACCATTCGGTTGTCAGATAAAGCGTGGGACGCTTCTATACAACCTCAGAACCTGGGGTCCTACAATAACAATCCTCATCCTCCATTTGCCCTCCTATATACGAATACTATATTCAAGTGAGTTACACTCTGGCTTTTCCTTGTCTCCGAAGCGGCAGAGTCGCCTTTTACCCCGCAACAAGCGCGGGCTGCGCTGGCGCAGCTCGTGAGCGAGCCGTCGTACCTGCGCAGTGACCGCGTACACCCCATCACTGAGTGCCGCGTGCCGCGCAGCCGCGCTATACTCGCGCGACGCTATCTGAACTACTAGACCACTCAGGCTTGACTTCCTCGCTGATAGGCTGACGTCTGCCTAGCGTACCAATATACTCGTAGTAAAAATACTAGTCCTAATAAATAATCGAGTTGTAACTTTTCTTGTGGTTTTTGGATTTAGAATAGAACCACCCCATATCATCCCATGGGTGTCGCGGTGACGACTAAGGGCATATCAGGAAACGATATTCCGTCATCTTTAGCCTGCCCCAATCCACTACTGGCAGGCAGGTTGGATCGCAGGGCGTAGCTTCTCGCTCCAGTGACGCTGCTGCCCGTCATGTGATGGTTATACCGCCACCATTCGGTTGTCAGATAAAGCATGGGACGCTTCTAAACAACCTCAAAACCTGGGGCCCTACAATAACAATCATCATCCTCCATTTGTCCTCCTATATACGAATACTGTATTCAAGTGAGTTACACTCTGGCTTTTCCTTGTCTCCGAAGCGGCAGAGTCGCCTTTTACCCCGCAACAAGCGCGGGCAGCGCTGGCGCAGCTCGTGAGCGAGCCGTCGTACCTACACCCTATCACTGAGTGCCGCGTGCCGCGCAGCCGCGCTATACTCGCGCTACGCTATCTGAACTATTAGACCACATCATCTTCTATATCTATACTTATAATAAATCTGTAGAGAGGTTAATTCTGTACATGAAATATATTTTCAAAATAACTATCAGGGAGTGATTAGTCATCGTGATAAAATTTTTGTCTGTCTGTATGTTCGTTAACAAAAACTATTCGACGAATTTAACTAAACTTGGTACAATTATTCTTCATACTCATGGGTAGGTTCTATTATACTTTTCATCAAGCTACAATCAATAGGAGCAAAGCAGTGACGGGAAGTGTTGGGAAAACGGGAGAAAATTTTATCTGCATGTTTGATCGTACATCACGCGAGTAACTGCATGGAATTGAATGCGGTTTTCTCGAATGTTTTGCTAGAGGACTAATTTAAAATTTAGGTACCATTTTATGGGAGATCGTTATTTTTGAAACCCGATATCCACGCTGCGACGCCGCCGGCACAGCTAGTATCCTAATAAATTTGTACTTTACATAAGCCTTATTATTAAATTATTATTTTAGGTTTTACTAATACATAATAGTGCTTCATAGCGAGTGACGCTTCTACACAACCAAAAAAACTTGGGGCCCTATAATAACGTTAGAAAACGATCGTTCGACGGACGGACTCGGATGGTAGGTGTTGGTGTGTTGTGCCATAAATCGATTTATTCTCCCGTATACGAATACTTTACGAACTACATTCATGAACAACGTTGAAGAAAAGAGTCACAGTTTTAATTACACCTGCCCTTGCCACTTCATTTTCCGCTGTTGTCGTACAAGGGTAAAAAGGTTAGCAAGTCCCTGCCGTTGATAGGACACTGCAGACCCTGACCTTGAGCTGGCCGATAAATTACAGACCTCAATATACAGCCGTTGAGGACGTCAGACCGATTTACGACCCTCCTCCGAGGAGGGAATTAAATTGTTTCCATTCGAAATATTCACGTCCACATTTTGCTGTTTGTCGGCTCTGTTGCTAGTTAAATTTAGTATTAGGTATACTTATTGGTGATGTAAGGGAGGGACCTAATAATATATCTTTTCGCTCCAAGCCAACCTCACCTGCCCATGGTGCATCCTGCCAAATAACAAACGAGGCGCTGGCAACCGACTGGTGGCGGTATGACCATCACAATTGAATGCGTAGCTAAATACCATAGGCCGATGACGGACAGCAGCGTCACCGGAGCGAGAAGCTATACCCTGCGATCGCCAACCCGCCTGCCCAGCGTGGCGATTATGGGTATATCCTCCAGATGTTTACCCTCAGTGGCGAACAGCTGGAGAGTCTTATGTCCAGCAATGGACTGTTATTAGGCTGATGATGATGATGATATAAGGAAGCGACCTAATCTTTTGGCTTTAAGCGACCCTCACCTGCATTGTGTAATCTGTCGAATAACAAGCGAGGCTCTGCCAACAGATTGATGGCAGTATAACCGTCACGATTGAAGGCGTAACTAAGATACCACTATAATAAGATACCACAGGCTGATGACGGGCAGTAGCGTCACCAGAGCAAGGAGCTCCGCCCTGCCATCGCCAACCCGCCTGCCCATCGTGGAGATTATGAGCAAAGCATCCACAAGCCTATGTCCAGCAGTGGACTGCGATAGGCTGTTGATGGCCCCATAAAACTACAATCTAGCCACTTTTATATGTGGCTCTATCATGGAAGTCATAAGTAACTAGTACTTATTACGAGACGAGCGCTTCCGTCGGCCGTCGTACCTCGGAGGGTACATTCGGTGTCACGGGTATATTCGGCTACGAGTGTAAGGTTGTATACCTTATTTTTAGGACATAATCGCATAATATACATGTTACGGGTAATGCTAGAAGGTGGAGTAAACCGTTTCACTTAGTATTACTCAAGCTTCTTGGGTAAAGTTCGAATAATAAGTAAAATAAATTTTGATTCGGGGTTTACCTATGCTCACGTAGGTCTACCCTAGAATGAATGTGGAATGCAATAGGCTGATGCCCGTCATCGATCTGTGATATTTAGCTACTCCTTCGTGATGGTTATACCGCCACCAGTCGGTTTGCCAGAGCCTCGTTTGTTGTTCGGCAGGATGCACCACGGGCAGGTGAGGTTGGCTTGGAGCGAAAAGGTGATAGGTCGCTCCCTTACATTCCGCAGCGGGTTAAGGTGGGCTGAATAAATAAATAAGTATATAGAGGTCTATATATATACTAGCTTTTGCCCGCGACTTCGTCCGCGTGTTTATATTTATACATACAAAAGTTTTTTCCCGCTAACTCCCGTTCCCGTGGGAATTTCTCAAAATACAGCCATAACTAAACTTTATATTTACTAAGGTACCTGCATGCCAAATTTCAAGCGTCTAACTTAAGCGGTTTAGATTTTTCATACAAAAGGATTATCCCGCTAATTCCCGTTCCCGTGGGAATTTCGGGAATTCCTTTCTTAGTGCACCCCTACGGTACCTAAGCTACGTCCCTTCCAAATTTCAAGTGCCTACGTTTAGCCGTTTGGGCTGTGCGTTGATATGTCAGTCAGTCAGTCAGTCAGTCAGTCAGTCAGTTTCTCCTTTTATATATATAGATTTTTTTATTTTTTTTATTAGTCTTATTCCTCTAACATTATCAGAGACGTTTTTATGCTATTTTGTTGTGTTTTGCCTGCTTTGTTCATTGCTTAGGATTTATATGTGTTTGTTATTTATATATATAATTTCTATGCTGTTTGTGTTTTTGCTTTTTATATATACTTTTTGCTTTTTTGTATATGCTATTTAGTTTCTTGCTATATTTTTGCTTTATGTATTTATGCTTTTGTGCTTTTTGTCTTAATGCTTATACTATTTGTTTTTTCATCTTTCAGTTTTTGTTCCTGGCTATTGCTTTTTCGGCAATAGCGGTTATATACTGCAGGAAATGTTGTCTTCTTGCGGGGTCTGCGATTATTTCCTGGAGTGTATTTATGTCGACTTTGGTGTTGATTCTCTGTTCGAGATCGAAGCGAGGTCTATATATTATACTAGCTTTTGCCCGCGACTTCGTCCGCGTGTTTAAATTTATACATACAAAAGTTTTTTCCCGCTAACTCCCGTTCCCGTGGGAATTTCTCAAAATACAGCCATAACTAAACTTTATATTTACTAAGGTACCTGCATGCCAAATTTCAAGCGTCTAACTTAAGCGGTTTAGATTTTTCATACAAAAGGATTTTCCCGCTAATTCCCGTTCCCGTGGGAATTTCGGGAATTCCTTTCTTAGTGCACCCCTACGGTACCTAAGCTACGTCCCTTCCAAATTTCAAGTGCCTACGTTTAGCCGTTTGGGCTGTGCGTTGATATGTCAGTCAGTCAGTCAGTCAGTCAGTCAGTCAGTCAGTCAGTCAGTTTCTCCTTTTATATATATAGATACGTACCTATGTAGCAGCTTCAAGACGTAGCCAGGGGCAGGTGGGCACTCGCAGCTAAAATGGCGGCTGCCGGGCCCAATTTGGCGAGGGCTCCGTCGGCGCCGCGCCATTTATCACCCCCCTTGACTGATAACTGAACCCTTTCAAGGTACGCGTACATACTTCATTTACTCTTTTTTTGTTTTTGTTAATAATATGCATGAATTGACTATTTTTGTAAGGCGGTATAACCATCACGATAGAAGGCGTAGCTAAATATGACCGATGACGGGCAGCAGTGCAAGAAGCAACGCCCTGCGATCGCCAACCCGCTTGCCCAGCGTGGCGATTATGGGTATATCCTCCAGATGTTTGCCCTAAGTGGTGAACAACTGGAGAGGCCTATGTCCAGCAGTGGACTGCAATAGGCTGATGATGATGATGATGATGATTTGTAAGGTTTCAGAAAACCTCAGACTGTATTTTTTTATGCAAGAGGCGGTAGACGAGCAAATGATGCCTGATGGTAAGCAATCGACACCGCCCATGGACACCCGCAATTCAAAAAGAGTTTTGGGGTCGCTGCCGGCCATTTAAACATAAATACGCTCGTTTCTTGAAGGTTCCCAAGTCGTAGCTGCTCGGAAAGACTGTCGCAGGAAGTTGGTTCCACAAAACCGAGGCGCGAGGCATGAAGTTCTCCATAAAGCGCACAGTCGAGGATCGCCAGCCATTGAGATGATGAGGATGGAATCGCAATCGGTTACGTGTGTATTTTTTCTTTTTTTTTATAGTAGCTCGACATAATGGCTTCCTTACACCTGATGGAAAGCAAAAGTGAAGCCCAAATCGATGTGACAACGGACAAGTAACTGGTCACTTCCCTGTCAGTTGCCACCGCCATGCAGGCCCAACCCTAACCCCCCCACGAGCTCCGGAAACCCTACTCACCGGCAGAAACACGACCCGGAGGTCATTTGACTGCGGTGTTCTATAGGGTGGAGGTCATTCCCCGGACGGGCAGCTCAATTCGAGCGAAGATTCGCTATGCCCTACCTGATAGAGTCTCCCTGACTCCCCCTACTTATAAAAACACAAACCTTTCCTCTTTATAACATAAGTGTAGATTTATTTCAAACAAAAATGTGAAGATAAATAAATAAGCACGGTAGCTGTGACGGTACACGGCCCGCTAGCGCCGTAATTTGATAATCGCGTTAAAACATCTGAATCACTTGTATTATTTTGTCGCGTCGCGGCGCGCTGAGAAAATTCTAATCATCCACACCTTGACAACTCTTGTGCCGGCATCGTTAAGTGAGTAAATAAAGAACGTCGCATGCAGTGACCCGATGGCAAAGTGGCTTAAGCACTGTGTTTTGGAAATCTGTATTAATGAAGGTACCACAATAAAGAAAATGAGTACCTAGGTACTTTGGTACATCTTCGGCAACTTTTTTTTTCTATAGTAGCTCGACATAATGGCTTCCCCACGCCTGATGGAAAGCGAAAGAGAAGCCCAAGTCGCTGAGAACTCCACACAAAGTCCCCTTTATTTTCTGTCTGTCCTTTCATGTATGCTTTATAACTAACTACGCAACGGCTTTTTATACGATTTTTTGTATTGTATGGAAGTTTGTAATGAAAGTTCGTAATTTTAGAAAGACAACGACTTTGTTATAATCCAAATACTGCTGTGTCGACTGCTTACCATCAGGCATTACACTTGCTCGTCTGCCGCTCTCGCATAAAAAAACGTAGTTTAAGTAGGGGTAAAATAGGGGGTGAAATTCTATTTGACGCGGAAGAAGTCGCGGGCACAGCTAGTACAAATATAAACACCCAGACACGGACCAAACACAATCACGCGAATGTTTGTCCCCGGCAGGGATCGAATCCACGACCCTTGGCTTAGAAAGCAGGTCAATACGAATTGAGCCACCGGGCCAGCCGAGCCATTAGTCCTTTGTTCAAACAAACTGATATTTTATTCCATTCTTCAGACATTATCGCTAACAAGAAATGCTTTACTTCCCTCAAGGGCACAATATTTAGCCCTCATCCGTAATTCTAACTGCAAAAAGCTTACTGAACTTTACTGACTAATAATAACTTTAAATCCAAGTTTATACAAAATCGTGGGCTCGTCTCCAAAGTTGGCTGTTGTAAATCTTTTATCCGCCTCTTGAGGCAACATTTAATTCATTATTTACCGAAGCCGTAGCAAAATCACGGTGTGTTTCATCAGTGTTGCCAGGAGGGAGTTTTAGATAGGTCAGTATAAGTTATATTTAATTAACGACCCGCCTTCGCTACGCTTCCAGTAGTGCAGTTTTAAATATTTCAACGCACATAGGGATATAGGGACAGAAAAGACGACTTTGTTTTATTTATACTATGCAGTGACTAAAGTTGCATTATACTTCTCCAAATTTACTTCTACCGATTGCAATTCCATCCTTATCATCTTAATGGTTGGTTGGCGATCCTCTACTATACGGTTTAAGAGGAACTTCATACCTCGCGCGTCGGTTTTGTGGAACCAACTTTCTGTCAGTCTTTGACAGGAACTTGTCTTTCCGAACAGCTACGACTCGGGAGCCTTCAAGAAACGAGCGTTCTCCTATTTAAAAGGCCGGCAGTGACCCCAGAACTCGATTTGAGTAGCGTTCCATGGGCGATATCGACTGTTTACCATGCTGGGAGCAGAAAGGGACGACAGGTTGGTTTGGCAGCTCGTCAATTCTTCCACCAAGGCTTACAGGACGGGCACGACCTTCAGTAATGAAGAACACGACGAAGAATATACTACATACCCTAGCAAAACCGTTTTCAATTCTGTTAGGCATACCCACCAAAAGTTAGACAGTTTAATTTCAAATTGAGTCGAGAAGATGCAAGCCGTTTCATTTCGTAACAAGATAACTATTTTAAACGGACGAAACAGAACACTTGTACAAACTTAGGTGAGTTAAAACGATTGAAAATTGTTGGTGAATTTATATCGCTATTTAATATAACATATTAGAATATTAAATGGAGTAAGGGGGTATAAACAAACTCGTATGCCATTGGTTGTTGAATCCCGGTTCTGGCGCGGATACCACTTTTCGGCAAGTGTAGTGTAGGACGCCCTCAAGTCAGGTAGAGTGACGATATGCGCTGAGATTGGACCTGGGTGCGAGAAGCATAGGTACGCTCAAGATAAGAATTAGAGAGGCATATATCCAACGGATGGTGGTAGGCTGATAATGGTTTGGTCTTTCCCATTCATTTCTGGGCTTTGATCGATCCTAGGCTTCTCCCATCCAGGGCCACTACCACCAAAATCGAAAATCGTTGAACGGATTGCGTACTTTTGCACCATAAATCCCTCAGATTTGTCCCTTCCGTGTTGGAAAATATTAATTAAATTAATGAAAATCGACTTTGACGAATTTTAGTTCGTGTATTCGAACACGGAGGGGTCAAATGGGAGGGATTTATGGCGCAAAACTATGCGATCCGGTCAACGAACGATCCCTCAAGTGGCAGAGACATTAAAAAAACTCATCTGTCAGATTAAAAACAAATTTCGTTTTCTCATTTCAGATAACAATCAGGAGCTTTATCGGTAAGTGATGCACATTATTACTGTAATGTAGGTGTATACCTACCTCAAAATATAAGCAAGCAGTAAGTTAGGGTAGAACAAGACTGTACTCGGCACCTCAGTCCGGAACAAACCGCTATCATCACGCATGCGTTTCCCTTACCAAACCTCCAGGACACAACTCTTCACCCCAAGGATAATACATTACAATTACAAAAATAGAAAATCGAATCGTTATGTAACGGTGAGTATAGGAAGCTAATACCCATAAAATGAAAGCGAATAACTCCGGAATCGCTAAGACAGCCACGAAACAATTAAACTTGCCCTCATTGGGCCAAAAAAGTCTCCTAATGGCCATTTTAAAACACGACCGAAGTTGGGGCCATTACTATGAATATAGATTGGCTTCTTACTGTATACCTACTTAGATTGAACTTTAATATGCCACGCTTCTTCAGATAAAATGCGAGTTCCAATGTTTATCGTTCAATGGCTGATTAGTCATGGTGTCTGATGTTGGAACGCATTCTTGATGAGACAAATTAGGTGGACTGCAATAGGCTGATGATAATGATGAATACCATCAGACATTTGTCCTCGACATGATCACCTAGCTCGCAGGAGGTACTCCCACTTTTCATAAGAAAATGAATGCTAGACTCATTCCACCGCTTACACAGAACCTTCATGCACCGTGTTTAAGTCCAAAGTCGTTTACTTTCGCTCGGGCCTGAGGCAAATACCGCGAAGCAGGTTATAATTTGCAGGCTAATTTCCCGAGTTGTAACTCGATTCGTTGCCGCTAAGAGTTACCAATGAAGTAGGGTGAAGTTGCTTGATCGTTTTACCTCATCGATTATGTCAATTATAAACTCCCTGCTTCGAATCAACTGTGGCTCGGCTTCAATTCCGTATTGAATATTATTTGGGAAATTATTTCGGAGGAAGCTTTAGAGTCTGGAATGAGATAAATAACTCAAGACTTGCCTCGCAGCGCCATCTAGTCCCAAACTACGCTGAAGCTTGTACTATGGGTACTTACTTTTTGTAAATAAAATAAATAAGCCAAGACATGCGACGCTGAGCCCCACAGCGCCTTCCCAAACTAAGCTGAAGCTTGTACTATGGGTACTAGACAACTGATAAACATACTAAGATAGAATTTTGTAAATAAATACATATTATACATAGCAAACAGATAATAATATGTTCATGCACACAAATGTTTAAGCATTAATTTAGCTATTATTATCTGTTTTCTGTGAAGTCTCTAAAATAACTGCTATCTGGTAAGCTAAAAGGACAGGGTTTGAGATCGGGTGGATGGTGTGCATGGGACCACCAATTTTGACAGTGTCTAACGGAATTTCCGAAAGCGATTCACCCCAAGTTTTGTGTTGAATTGCTAATGTAATCTTCGGCCGTATTTGAGGTATTATTTATATTATTTTTATACCAATTGCTAAACGCAGAGCCAGCAGCCAATGAGCTTCGAGTGCATGAATACCGGGATATATTGGAACCAGTCCGGAAAGAAACATTACAGAGTTACACATCATCATCATCAGCCTACCGCAGTCCACTGCTGGACATAGGCCTCCCCAGTGGTTCGCGATCTTGAGCAAACATTTCAAATGAATGAAAAATTCGGAGCATTCCACAAATTAAATAAACCAAGACATGCCACGCTGAGCCATACATCGCCATCTAGCACCAAACTAAGCCGAAGCTTGTACTATGGGTACTAGACAACTGATAAACTTACATGAGACACTTTTTTTTGTAAATAAATACATAGTAAACACCCAGACCAATACAAACAGACATTTTCATGGACACAAATGTTGTACTGTGCGGGAATCGTACCCACGACCCTTGGCTCAGAAGGCAGAGGTCACTACTAAATGAGCCACCGAGCCAGTCAGTATAAGGTGCAGCGCAGACGGCACACTTTTTGTGCGATAGAGTCTGCGTCTGAGACATTTAAGAAGAGCGTCTAGGTCCGCCGACAGAATAATCGAAGATGTGCGTCGTGTGTGTCGAGTCTGTGAAATATCCGTGACAGATTTTGGCGCATCGTGTGCGTTACTGCACATAATGGATAGTCTGTCGTCTGTACTGCCCCTAAAGGCACGTCACGTATACCTAATAGGCTGCCACTAAGCATGTGTCGTGGCGTTTTCGGTGACACTTTAAACCAAGGAGCGGTGCATACAGGCTTTACCATAATCACCACGCTCTGGGCAGGCGGGTTGGCGATCGCAGGATGTAACCTCTCGCTCCGGTGACAATTTCTCGTCACCAACAACAAAAGACCCTCGCAAAGCTAATAAAAACATTGTTTACAGCGAAATCTCGTCATTTTAATAACGTTTCTTTATCAATTCCCTTTTTCAATTTGACGGGGTCTCATCCCGCGGGTCGCCAAACTTCAAATTTGACTTGAGTCTTGAAGTATTTTGAGTCTTGTTTAATTGTTTTGGTCCTCTTGTTTTGCACTTTGGGAGTCGCGATTAAAAAAGTTGGCTGCCGTTGCTTGATGGAAATTCTTCTGTTAAGCCAATTTCGCTTGGGACGACCCGTTTTGAGGATAGTTCTTCCAGTTTTGTTACTGAACTTGCCAGGGAGGATTTTTTATGAAAGAGCGGATTTAAGTATGACAATATTTTTACATAATACTAGGTAGGTATACCAATTTGGGATGTAAGGGAGCGACCTATCACCTTTTCGCTCCAAGCCATCCTCACCTGCCTGTGGTGCGTCCTGCCGAACAACAAACGAGGCTCTGGCAAACCGACTGGTGGCGGTAAAACCATCACGATAGAAGGCGTAGCTAAATACCACAGGCCGATGACGGGCAGCAGCGTCACCGGAGCAAGAAGCTACGCCCTGCGATCGCCAACCCGCCTGCCCAGCGTGGCGATTATGGGTATATCCTCCAGAAGTTTGCCCTAGGTGGCGAACAACTGGTGAGGTCTATGTCCAGCAGTGGACTTCAATAGGCTGATGATACCAATCTTGGCCGTGTGGTTTCGGGATTTAGTTTAGGACCATCCAGGCCGTCTTAAGTCTATTCGGCGCCGGGGTGCAGGACTCAACCGGCGCCCGTCATTTCTTTTTGGGGGGTTGGGGGGGGGCTGGTGTTCTATGTTCATTGAACATGACCTTGACATGACCGCTCGACAGGCGCCCCCTGGTGTCCTGCGCCCGGGTGTACCGCACCTTTGCACCCCCTGGTAGAGACGGCCTGGGACCACCCCATCTCATTCCGTGGCTGTCCTAGATGATGACTAAGACAATACCAGGAAACAGGGAACAGCCCTGGGTATAAATAAAACCTACTGCTGTCACCTACCTGCCTGCCAAGAGTGGTGACTATGGCAATATGGTACTGAGTAATTTGTGGTCAGAAGAACCATTTACGACTTTTGGCCAGTCCCGAGATTAGAACCTAAAGTAGTCTTCTTAATAAATGGGCAGGTAATGTCATAATCATAAGCCTAATCTGTGAAATAAAAATGTTGTCTATGTTTTTGGTCTACGATCTATGGTCATACGATATGTGATTAAAAGTAATGGAAACTACCTGTGGCAATTATTTAAACTTAATTAAAATACTTACAAGTAACTACCTCTGCGTCTAGTGCTAGGTATACCTGCGCAAAGAATTTACTAACTAATAATCTACCCAAAGATCGTCTGAAAGAGATCACTCAAATCGATAAGGCCGCCTAATTTATACGTTGATATTTCTTTGCGTTTAGTTTCAAGTCAATTGTTTAGTGTGCAATATAGAATATCTATCTATCTAATCCTATCAAAGCCAATATTCAAATACATCAATTTCATAAGTAGTAGTATTTTTGAGATAAATTGCCGCCGTCCTTTTCCTGTGCAGACGTAAAAATAAGCTGTAAAACGAATAATAGCCCATCTACATACGCGCCATTTTGTTTTTACGCGCGTCTCAAGATGGCGGCTCCATATTTTTCACGTGGAAGTAAAGTGTGCTAGGTTATGCAACGCGGATGGGACATAAACTCAGGACAGGGTATGAATCTTTATTTTAAAATATTACCTTATGTAAACAAAATGTGTTTTGTCAACGTTGATACATTTTGCCGTTGATTTTTTTTTCTTCCTCATGCGGGTACTTGTTAGAATAGTAGTTAGAATACCACCCCATCTCATCCCATGGGTGGACTTAAAGAACATTAAGAGAATATCAGGAAACGGGCAGCAGCGTTTACCTGGGTACAAATTAAACCTACTGCGGTCACCAAAAGCATCCTTGGCATCGATGTTCGTAGCAACCTAAATCAGGTATTCATTTTATTATTAAGATTTGCACGCTATGTAGCTAGCAATAATTTAGTGAGACTAATATAACATTAATTTTAAGACCAAATGTATCTACCTAAATTTAAGCAAATAAATATTTGAGTTCGAGTTTCGGGATTATATCGAGAGCGTCATCAAAACAGCTTCCCGTAAACTCGGAATCCTGAACAGAGTAAGACGGTTCTTAGTGTTCTCTATCGTCTTTACAATGGGAATGCTCCGAAGAGTTATTCCAACTCGTTCCATCCTCTCATTTCCACTCCCGAACAACACATGCTGGACAGCGTTCTCATCCGCATACCATCCAGACGATGGTGGCGCGCACCAAGAGGTTTAGTTCCTCGTTCTTGCCCCGTGCCATTAACTCATGGAATGCCCGTCCAGCTCATGTGTTTCCTTCCTCTTACAATCCTGGGTTCTTTAGGCGGGGCGTGAAACGGCATCTCAGTGGGCCTTCAGGATGAGGGCGACAAGCACAATGGGTTTGTTCTATTGTGCCTATCGACCTAACTTTTGGACCTCACGACCGCTTACCATCAGGTGGAGTGAGGTCATCCTGAAGGCTCTTCTTATAAAAAAAATCGTAAATGCTTTATCACGCCCCGTTAAAGGATCCCATAGGAAGGAGGAAACACATACGCTGGCAACGAATTCCACATTTTAACGACGCGGCAAATACTTATAAGAACTTTTTTGTACGAGAAGGAATGTTTTCTACGGTGAAACTAAGATAATGGAGGTCCACGCGTGTGGTTCTATAGCGGAAGAGGGAAGGTGGGGTCACCATCCCCCCCACCGGTGGTGGGGTGTATAGATAGATAGATAGGTATATAGATAGTTAGCCGATTGCATTACAAACGTCATCGTAGCTAAGTGCAGCCAATTCGGAACCGATTTGCATTTTGATTGGGTAAACGCTTTGTAGTGTCAATAGTGACCCCCACCCCCTAAGGTAAGGTGACGCAATGGTTACGCCTAAAGCGCGACGGATCCTGAGTTCGAATCACGGTCAGATCAGTTTATTGCACACCATTCAGTTGACTTAAAAATTAGATTTATTAGAAATTAAATGAAATGAAAATACCTTTATTTAAATATAGGTACTTAAAATAAGTACTTTTATGAATCGTTAAGTTAAATGTAAGCAACAAGCAATGTAAAAATGTGATTATGTAAAATAAATATGAAAAGTAATGTAAAAAAATTAAACAGACATTATTATTATGACGCGCGCGGCCGGCAAATCCACATGACAATATAAGTACATTTATTTGTTTGGCTGGCACCGACTTCAAAAATAAGTGATAATTGTAATATTTAAATAATTATGTATTAAGGATAGAATTGACACGGGCTGATGATGATGAAGGATAGAATTACTTACGTTATTTATCGCTTTTTAGTTTTGGTCGTTTGTGTTTTTTTTGAAATCGGTTTAATTTTTTTTAAAAAATAATTTTATTTCTCTATTTTTAGTTGCGTTAATGTGCTTTGACCTTGAATAAAGGCTAATTAATGTCCTTAAGAGTTTTACTTAGGAATGAAAAATTTTGCTTTAAGTCAAGTGAAGACTTTGCGATCTAGAATCAAGCATATCACTTACCAAATCACCTGCCCTATTAGCCCTGCATAAGTACATACTACTACCTAGTTTAATATCGACCAATATCAGTACTGTCCCCTAACTCCTAACCGTTAAGGAGTTCTGTGGCTTCATCATCAGCACCAGATGTTGACGCCCGGAAGCATATACCTGAGTAAAATATGATTACGTAACAAAAGCACCATATGAGCATACAATTTTCGGTTGTTGCCCTCAATTTCTCCAGGATCCCATCATCAGATCCTGACTTGGTGATAATGGAACCACCTCGGAAGTGTCCTCTGTCGAACTGTCAAAAAATTTTTGAAATCCATCCATAATTGACGGAAATATCAGTGAACATACATAAAAAAAAAAAATATTATACATAGAGACGAATTGAGAACCACCTCCTTTTTTCGAAGTCGGTTAAAAAGAATATGCTACCGCCGTGTTCGGAAAGTAGATTTGTACCGAGAAGAACCTCTGTTGTACAATGTAGCGATTCTAGACAATCATGATTGCCTTGTCCTCTACCCGAATGGTGTCTGGAAGAGATCGCTGACAGCGATATGGTACTTCAATATGTCTATAATATACTGTTTCCTATAAATGTTTATTTAACGTCCAATAAATAATTTCTTTCTATGATAAAAGATGAATTATCAAAAACCTATACTCCGCGAATATTGCCTATTCGCTATGAAAATCTTTCAGCAGAGGAATGCTAATTTAAAATCCAATCCGCATTAAGTAGGTAGCAACTAGCGGGTCGTCGGCGAATGTGTCTAGATGTACCTGAACCTTCATCAAAGCGAGAAATGACCGTAATCTCGTCCTGCCTACGCCCAAAACTAGCCCGCTACTACTGGACAACGATATATCGTACAAATATATTTTACAGATTACAAATATATATATGTCGCAGTCATCTGGTTGAATCTGCTATTCAATTGAATGACTAGCGCGTTCATTGAATGACGACATTTAATTGAATGCCTAAAGGACAACTCGTCAAGTAATTGAATGAAACGTTCAACGTCTTGACTGAACGTCATTTTAGCATAGTCATTGAATGGGTAAAAGCCGACTATTTAATGTTTAGTTTTAAATTTTTCTTTAAAAGTATCCGGAGGCGGCATATTAATAGGTAAATCCATGCTGTCACACTATTTTATTACGTATAAGTCAGTTTAAAGTAAATCTAATCAAAAAAATATCAACACTCAGGTGATCATGTTCGACGCCATATTTATTTTAGTGACTACTAACGCCGCGCGGGAAAAAAATGAACTAAATTACAATCACTTGACTGCTTTTACGTCCGCTCTTTTCAAAGGGCTATGTTTCAATCCGCTACCTAGTTGGACGTTAAGTGACGCGTGTTTAGTCAACGTTCGGTCTAGTCATTCAATTAAATGTCGTCATTCAATGAACGCGCTAGCGATTCAATTGAATAGGAGATTCAACCAGATGACTGCGACATATATATACAGTTCACAATCTATCGACACTTTACAATCTCGCAAAATGGATTATAATCTAACGGTATTTAGAATTTTACGGTGACATTATTCACTATACTGGTATTTAAATAAAATAAAAAAACCAAGACATTCATGTTAGGCCACGCAGAGTGTCTCCTAGTCCCAACTAAACCGAAGCTTGTACTATGGGTTTTTTTTTTACAGTGGCTCGACATAATGGCTTCCCTACGCCTGATGGAAAGCGAGAGAGAAGCCCAAGTTGCTGTGACAACGGGCAAGTAACTGTTTAGTTACCTGTCAGTTGCCACCGCCATGTCGGCCCAACCCCAACCCCCCACGAGCACCGGAAACCCTACTCACCGACAGGAACATGACGCGGAGGTCATTTGGCTGCGGTATTCTATGGGTATCTACTATGGATAACTGGATGCTTTTTATTTAAAATTTAAAACTTACTTGGATGTTTTTTATGCTTCCTGTGGGAAAGCAATCATTATCAAACGTAGGTAAAGAATGGTTGTATTGAATAGCTATTTAAACATTACTCTACCTGCCTTCTAAACCAAGAGTCGTAGGTTCGATCCCCACCCGGGACAAACTTTCGTGTGTTTATATGTGCCTAAGTATAATTTGTCCCCGCGCTGGGCCTCACGGCGTAGGGGAGCGTCCCCCGGGTGGCGGATGGGGGAACGGTCGGTAGCACAGCCTAGCTAGCTACCGGCTAAGTCCGATGGACTCGCTGACCAAAGTAGGATGTGGTCCTCCAACATATCGGGGGTTGTGCGGAGGGTTAACACCCCGCCCATGTAAAAAAAACAATGTTACGAAACCGATATTATATGGAAAACGATCTGGCCCTAATTCTAACGACAAACGGCAAAGTTTGATGGACATCCGATTAGCCTCATGGAATGTGAGAAGCCTGTATAGACCCGGCGCTATTTACCAGGTGGTCAAGGAGCTGCACCGGTACAATATGGGCGTAGCAGCTCTGCAAGAAGTAAGATGGCCTGGTAGTGGTGAATGTCTGCTTAGTGATGGTGAAATGCTATTTTACAGCGGTACTGATAACGGCAGACACATTAACGGGACGGGTTTCATAGTCGATAAGGAAGTGCTTCCAAACATAATTAAATTTAGTCCTATCTCGGATAGAGTCAGTGTACTTCGGATTAGATGTAAATTTTCAAACATCACCATTATCAACGCATATGCCCCCACTGAGGGATCTGACGATGAGGATAAAGACAGTTTTTATGATGAACTGGAAAACGTCTACGATAACACTCCTGAGTATGATGTAAAGATTCTTGTTGGGGACTTAAACGCTAAAGTAGGAAGGGAAGAAATTTTCCTGCCTACCATTGGAAAGCATAGTAAACATGAAACATCAAATGGAAACGGGGTAAGATTCATAAGTTTTGCATCGTCAAAGTCTATGGCCATCCGCAGCACTATGTTTCCCCACAGAGACATACATAAAGGTACGTGGAAGTCTCCTGACGGGGTAACTTTGAATCAGATCGACCACGTCCTTATTGACAATAGGCACAAGAAGACGTGAGGACCTATAGAGGAGCTGACTGTGACAGTGATCACTATATGCTTGGTATCAAGATCAAAGCTAAAATTAAAATTATTAAAAGAAAACCTACAATAAGTGAAGATAGAATTAATATAGAACAATCTAATAACGAAGAATTACGGGCAAAATTTAAATTAGAACTTAAAAATAGATTTAGCAGCTTGGAAATAATAGAGGATGTAGACAAAAATTGGACGACATTGAAAGACATAGTTAATGAGGTGAGACTAAGTACGTTTGGAAGGGCAAAAAGAAAGAAGAAGAGGAAGTGGTTGACGGATGAATGCAAAAACATGATAGAGGAGAGAAGACATCTTAAATTACTCGCCGAACAGGATGAACAGTGGAAAGCAAAGTACATTGAGATCTGTACAATAACAAGGACAGCTATAAAAGCAGCAAAAAGGAAACATATGGAGTCGCTAGTAAGTGATTTAGAAGGGTTAGTTAATTCTGATGACAGTAGGAAATTCTACCACGAAATCAGGTCCGTAAAGAAAGGATACCAACCAACCTTGCAGTTACTAGAGGACGACGATGGTAATCTTATCACAGACCCCGAAAAAATCAAAGAAACTTGGCGAATCCATTTCCAAAAATTACTCAATTGTCCACCTCCTCCTGATAAAGTAGATATAACATCACAAATAAATACAGAAGAAGTGCCACCCCTCACTTTTGAAGAAGTTCGAGAAGCAACAATGCGTCTGAAGAACTATAAGGCACCAGGCGCTGATAAACTAGCTGGAGAAATATGGAAGTATGGAGGCGGAGCCACTCAGTCTAAGCTATACGAGCTAATGGTCTGCATATGGGACCAAGAAAGAATACCAAAGGACTGGAATGTGGGAGTCATTTGTCCGGTACACAAGAAAGGAGCCAGGAAAAAGTGTACAAACTACAGGGGGATCGCTCTGCTACCAACCGCATACAAGATCCTGTCCTACGTACTGCTGAGGAGACTAGAACCATTTGCTGAGGCTGTGATAGGCGATTATCAGTGTGGTTTCCGACGCAATCGTAGCACAGTAGATCAAATATTTCTCCTTAAGCAACTTATGGAGAAGAAATGGGAGTACGCGCAGAGCATCCATTCGCTGTTCGTGGACTTCGCCAAAGCGTACGATAGTGTGGACCGTGACTCTCTCTACAGTATCCTCAGGAATTTCAGCATACCCGATAAACTGGTTCGAATGGTAGAGGCTGCAACCAAATTCAGTAAAGTGGTAGTACGGGTTGGTGGAGAAATGACTGACGAGTTTGAGGTTTTAACTGGTCTTAAGCAGGGAGACGCGCTGTCACCCATGCTGTTTAATTTTGCACTCGAATACGTTATAAGACAGGTTCAGACACTTGACACTGGAGTGCAATTAAACGGAAGGCATGCAGTGATAGGATACGCGGATGACCTTGCTTTACTAGGGAACCGGAAAGAGGAGGTAGTGAATGCGGCGCAAGCTCTGGAAACGGCAGCAAAATCGATCGGTCTCAAAGTGAACCATGATAAGACTGAATATGTTCACATGCGCCGCTATCAGAATACCAGAATACCTCGGTCTAACCTCAAAGTCGGGAATGTCACATACAAGGGCGTGGAAAAGTTTAAGTACTTAGGCTGCACTGTAACAGATACCAATACCAGGGGAGAGGAAATAGAAATCCGCATACAAAATACCCTCAGATGCTGTGCAGCCTTACATAAGGTGTTGGTGTCCAGGCTTCTTAGCAGGAAGACAAAGATTCGCATCTATAAGACGGTAATCAGGCTTATACTGATGTATGGATGCGAGGCCTGGACATTAACCCTGAAAGAGGAAAATAAACTATTGATAGCGGAGAGAAAGATTTTGCGGAAGATCTTGGGACCTAGGCGGTTGGCAGACGGTACGTGGGGGAGGAGGAAGAATGAGGAAATAGAGGAGCTGGTTGCTGAGCCCAACATCATCGGCGAAATTAAAGCTCACAGACTCCGCTGGTTGGGCCACGTCGAGAGAATGGGAGAGGACCGTGCGGTGAAGCGGGCCTTCGTAGGACGACCATATGGCCGACGCCCTGTTGGACGTCCTAGGTACCGCTGGAGCGACGAGGTCGAGAAGGATCTGCGCGAGATCGGCGTGACGGACTGGCGGGAGATGGCACACGACAGATTGAGATGGCGACATATAATATCGGAGGCCAAGACTCACTTTGGGTCGCTGTGCCACCACAGTAAGTAAGTAAGTAAGTACATATTTGTGGTAACTTCGTTGTTCTGATACCCATTTTTTTTTTTTTTTTTTGTTTCACCAGGGAGAAATGCAGTTTACGCATACCCGCTTCCCGGGGGAGCAGACGGGTTATGTGGGACTCGCTCCGCGTCGGCAGAGAATACCCACTAAAAAAACCCTGGTTTGCACCGTCTAATGCGCCTTGGGCGACAGCAACGCGGGTCCTGGGCTATAACGCCGCGAAGCTGTCAGCGCTGGTCTGCTAGGCAGACTCGGGCTGGCCCCCCCACTTGGGGCGACCTAGAGATCAGGCCCGTGAGGGCCGTCTCTCTCCTCCAAGGACGGGGTTCGTGCAATACGTGGCCGGCAAACCCCGTGCCGGCCTCGCGGAACCCCGTCGGGCGTGCAGCCGCCGCCGCACGGTGGTTTTTTATTGTGGTTTTCTCCACTTGAGCTCGCGCCCCCTGGTCCCGACCGAAGTCGGGATAACAGGCGGTTTTTTATTGTGGTCTCACTCCACTCGGGCTCGTCAGTCAAGGCAAGCCCCCTGGTCCCTCCAGCGAGGGGAAACAGGTTGCCCGGCGACCAGTCCAAAAGGACCATATCCGACGACCACGAGAACCGTGGCCATCGGACCCGCCGCGCCGCAGTGATACACTGCCATCCCGCGCCGTCAAACGGCTCCTCTGGTAAGGCGGCAACGGTCGCAGAAGACAGGGAGGACGGCAACGAAACACCGCTAGATCCCCCGAAGGGCACTCCTCTTCCCCTGCGACCATCGCCGACAAACCGACGCAAAATGCGTCCCACAACACGTCTCTCACCAATCGGACAAACGCCCCGCCATTGGGAGAGACCCACAGGCCAAAAGGCCCCCATCTTGGGTAAGGCGGCAACGGTCGCAGAAGACAGGGAGGACGGCAACGACAACACCGCGAGGTCCCCCGAAGGGCACTCCTCTTCCTCTGCGACCATCGCCGACAAACCGGCGCAAATGCGCCCGACAACACGTCTCTCACCAATCGGGCAAATACCCCGCCATTGGGAGAGACCCACAGGCCAAAAGGCCCCATCCGGTGTGCCGAAGCACTGGCCGTGGAAGGCGTCGCTCCCCACAACGACGCCAACGCTGGCCCCCGGAGCCACGCACAAGTGCGTGCTCCCACAGGGAATTAGCCGTCGGGTAGTAGCCATCCTCTACTACCCGCCGTTGCCCGGGGTACGCCGGGCCGTCTGCAAGACGACCACGCGTGGAGGCTTCCCTTGTTGTACCCCATGTTCTGATACCCATAACACAAGTGCTTGCTACTTACTTTGGGGTCGGAGCAATGTACTTATATTATGTGTGTGATATTTATTTCTTATTTATTTAATGCGGTAATTCTTACTTGCTTCACAAACTCACCTGGCAGGCAATGTGTTTTGTGAAGAATAAAATTCAATACAATGCATTTTTGCACTTTAGTTTAAGCAAAGTTAAAGAAATATGGTGGCGTGTATTCTTCCCAATAACAGTGAACTGTTATAATTTATTGTAGTTTAATATTGATTTAGGTAGAATCAAATTCATATTTCACACGTTATTAGTAGGTAAACTTTTTGAACTTTATGTGTCTACGGGGTGAAAAAGGTTTTACTCACGCGACTGAAAATACTATTTTTCAACTACCCATCCATTGTATTGTCTTGAAAAATTAATATTAAAATATGAATGGGGAGTACGGGAAGCGAACTATCATCTTTTCGCTCGAAGACACCCTCACCTGCCTATGATGCATCCTGCTGTATAACCAGGCTCTAGCAAACGACTTGTGGCGGTATAACCATGACGATTGAAGGCGCAGCTATATACCACAGACCGATGACGGGCAGCAGCGTCACCGGAGCGAGAACCTACGCCCTACAATCACCAACCTGCCTGCCTAGTGGCGATTGTAGGTACATATCGTCTAGATGTTTGCCCTAAGTATCGAATAACTGGAGAGGCCTATATACACAATTGAAGGCGTAGCTAAATACCACAGACCGATGACGGGCAGCAGCGTCACCGGAGCGAGAAGCTGCGTCCTGCGATCGCCAACCCGCCCAGCCCGCTGTGGTGGTTATGGGTAAGTATAGCCTCCAGGTGTTAAATGTTAAACTGGAGTGGCTATATCCAGCAGATAGGCTGATGATGATGATGTAATCAGTCAAGTGACGTAACTACGGGATGCCAAGTCCGCATAGCATGATTTTTCGACCTATACTGACTTATTTATTTAAACTTTATTGCACAAAATGGTACAGAAGGCGAACTTAATGCTAGGAGCATTCTCTACCAGTTAACCTTTAGGTCATGCAGAGAGCAGACTTATGTGCGGTGAGTGTTCAAAGAGAAACACAATGGAAGATGATTTTACCTAATATGTATATAAAAATTTGACTGACTTGTTGACTCCTGGACGACAACATCTCTTGGACGGCTGCTTCCAAGTGAACACTTCTTGCATTGTATAATTTCTGAATTTTACTTTGTTTTATATATGTCACCGGAAAATAGCAAGAATCGTAAGTTGATCAATTTCCTAGGTAGTTGATTAACTTCCGGAAAATAATAAACGGCAGTTGAAATGAATTATTTAACGTATGTATTTTAGTAAATTGATCAATTTACGGGGTCTTGCCGTAAAATCATCCGACGAAGGTGAGGTGAACGTTGATTGGTTCAATGGCTCACGTGGCGTTATCCCGGCAACCAATCAGGGAACAGTGTATTAAGTTACGGGTAATAGTGCACAGTTAAATAGTACATTGAGCAACGATTGGCCCATTTGAGGACGATTTTACTTGTGTCAAAATCGTAAATTATTAAATGACTGTCAGGCTACCGTAAATTGATCAACTAACTGAAATCCATTGCGTTAAATAATACATTTCAACTACCGTTTGTTATATTCCGAAAGTTAATCAACTACCTAGGAAATTGATCAACTTACGATTCTTGCTATTTTCCGGTGACATATACATAATTTCAATGAATTTTCTCTTTGAATACTCACCGCACATACATCTGCTCTCTGCATAACCTGAAGGTTAACTGGTAGAGAATGCTCCTAGAATTAGGTATGTTCGCCTTTTGTACCATTTTGTGCAATAAAGTTTAAATAAATATGAATGATGTAATATAACAATAAGTTACTGTTAGCAAAATTGGCATTGAAAAAAACTAAAAAGGTTTCTTGCCGGTTCTTCTCGATAGAAGCTGCATTCCGAATCCGGTGGTAGTTTAATTCCTTCCTACTATACCTATTCAATATTGACGATTTATAAGTGCTTGTCTTAAGCTTATATGATTATAGAGATTTATAATTTGATTTGATTTGATTTGATTAGGTACATAATTTATGTAATACCTTGTCTCACGAACCCAAACTACAGAACCTATAGTAAGAGCAATTCAGCCTGTATAAATCTGGGAGACGAATCAGCTGTGCAGATATTTGCCGCGTGAATCGCAAAACGGTTCGTATTGTAACTCTAATTCCTCCCAAACCTCTGATTGGTCTACAGGGATTAAGCCTCGCGCCAAATTTGAAACGGGTGCAATCCTATTTCGATTTTATCTACATTCTAGAGAATAAATAACCCAGGACACGCCACGCTGGGCCACACAACGCCATATAGTCACGAAGCTTGTACTATTGGTACTAGACAACTGATAAAACCTTCTACAGATTCACGCGAGAAGTCTCGCCTAGAAATTTTGCCGAGAACACCATCAAGAACGAACACAACGGCAAGACGGCGAAGGGTGTTCTCGAGCGTTCTCGGCTTACTCAGATATTTGTGAAAATAAATACATTATTATACTTACATAGCAAGCACTCAAACTAATGCAACCTGACATATTCATGCAACCAAATATTTGTGCTGGCCGGAGATAGACACACGACCACGAGTCTGTAGGTACCTCAGTACGCATTCACTACCGCTGAACGAAATTGGTCGTCGATTTTTCCATAAGGGGCAGCACAGACGGTACACTTTTTGTGCGATAGAGTCTGCGTCTGAGACATTTAAAAAAATAGCGTCTAGGTCTTCCGACAGAATGATCGAAGATGTGCGTCGTGTGCGTTGAGTCTGTGAAATATCCGCGACAGTTTTTTAGCGCGTCGTGCGCGTTACTGCTTATAATTGCAAAAACGTGCGTCGCGGATAGACTGTCCTCTGCGCTGCCCCTTATGTTACACTGTTTTAGCGTGGAAGAGGGTTAGGTATAGGTATAGATACCTAAAGGCCCTGAGTGAGGGAGCACCTTTACACCAATTGCATCAGCGAAAGATAAATCACCCTGACAAATCAGTGACCGTGGCTTAACGCGGTATCACTTTTGAATCTCAGGTCGGCCGGATTAGGCCGCGGGCAACCTACAGCGAAGACGGATCGCCTCACATTTATATATGCTTTGTATAACAAATGGGATCAAGTCAAAGTAACATGAACTTTATTTTTAGGCAGATGTTAAAAAAACACACCTCATTTCTTTTCAATTTCAAGTTTCCTTCTCTACATAAATATTATGTAGTATAAAACAAAGTCGATTTTTGTGTCTGTCCCTATGTATGCACAGCCCTTAAAATTACGCGTGACGTCAAAGAGTGGGAGCTTTTTCGCCACAAAGTAACGTCAAAGACCCCCACTCCAAAATTTTGATGCCTTGTATCTTTATTATTTTTTGTTAAAATGAAAAAAGGAAAAAATACGGACTTAGGTAATACGGACTTTGACTCTAATACGGACTTAACCTATATGTAGTTATTTTGACCCTGGAAACATCCATATTCATCAGGATTTTGCTACATGATGATGTAACTGAACTTCCAACATTACTTTAAATATTGTTAGTTCAGATTATCTTCCGACCGGAGGCCCCTTACGGCTGGGGTCCTTGCCAATTTTCCGACTTGCCACCCTGTACGCCACTTGATAGCTAGTGGATGAGGATGTGGACTGTATCTAATGGAGAATGAGGGAAACACGTAGAAAACAGGATAATATTAAATGTATTATAATAAGAAAGCACGCAACAAGCAGGCAGACATGTGACAACTGATTCTTAACTGACAATATGTAGAAAAAGAAATAAATATATAAAAACATAAAGTTTATAAAAAAGGCTGCATCACAGCCAGTCGCCAACATACCAGACCCCCAGTGGAACACTAACAACCGGTGGCGACTGACTGGGGTGCAGCTTCTAGCGAAATGAGTTTCCGGGCCGGTCGGCGCAGCAGGCCGGCCTTGGTGCGGACGTCTGCTATGCGGACCGCTCCGTCTGGCCCTGGGTAGACCTTCACTACCATGTCTAATGGTCATAAGCCACGAGGAAGGCTAGGATCCGGGATCAGCACCACATTGCCCTCGCCAAGATTAGATCCGTTGGTGGTGGTGGCTCTAGATCCGTTGGTGGTGGTGGCTCCTCTTGGTCGCAGAGTCGGCAAGTATTCCCTTAGCCATCGTGCCCAAAAGTGATCGGCGAGCCGGAGAAATTTCCGCCAGTCGCATCTGCGCTGCAGGTCTGCATCTGTCAGCGTTGATGTCCACGGTGCGATTGATGATGTGCCCAGACTTTGCCATGCGCCGCCCATGAATGGTGATACGGGCGGGATGAAGCGCCACTCGATCTTATGATTGAGGCATATTCTTTGATGGAGTCGTCGTGAAGGCAACGTAGTTCGCGCGAGGCTCCGACGAAGTTCGTGCCGTTGTCGGAGTATATGGTCGTGGGTGATTCTCGGCGTGCGATGAAGCGTCTCAAACTCATCAAGGCGGCATCGGATGACAATGAAGTGACCATTTCTAGATGAAGCGCTCTTCCTGGGCACTGGCTTTGAGGTTTTTAGAGCTATTCGTTCCTCAGGGAAGCTCTCTGCCTGCGCTTGAAGCACCACCATCTTCTCGGCTTCCATGATGTCTGAGGCGTGAAGGTGCTGGGGAGATGTGGTGCTGTCTAGGTACAATTTGGGATTTTGAGTAAGAGGCCGAGAGAGCTTGAGCCGGAACAGTCGTGCGCCCTGGAGAACGCGGGCGGTGGCGCGAAGTAAGCGCAGCCATGAAACAAAACGCGTCGGGTTAGGAGTTAAGCTCGATGGATATGGAGGATGGATGGATGATACGTGTGCGTCGCTCATGAGTGCTTTATCGTTGGGATGGTCTAAAATGTGATTTACGATCTCTAATTTAGAGTTTGTTGGTACAGAAATTGCGCCATGAAGCACCCAACCTAGTAAGGTCCTGGAAGCGACAGGTTGATGACGTTTTCCGCAACGCACTTCGCGACTTAGAGACAAGTGCCAGTCCGGGGCACCGATGAGGACAGTAGGGGGAGCGTCGGCGTAGGAGAGATGTTCGGATGTGAGTACGTCAGAAAGATGGTCGCAGTTACTTAAATTTATTATACCGGGGTCTTGTGCGCGTAGGCCTAACGACGTGATGGCTCGCGCGTGTTTCACCAGGTAACGGTCGGTTTGGTTACGTCCACGTATATAAAAATTCAAGTAACTTACTTCCATTTCTTTCATCATACCACCGACACCCTCAAGGCGGAGACGTTCTCGACCGGTAGGCTTCGCGCCGATGCGCGCTGCTACCTCTGCGTCGATCAGCGTCGCCGTACTGCCCTCGTCGAGAAGTGCTGTTGTCTCGAACACGCCATCAGGACCCTCGAGCACGATCGGGACTACCTTTAACAGGCCGCGGGGACGAGAAGCCGGCGGCAAAGTCCCTGTCGTATTAATGCTACAATTAGTATTGGTAATTTTGACGGTGGGCTCAATTTTGGTGTCGATATCGTTCGTGCCGTTGCAGCCGGTAGTGCTAGCGGAGTATGAGTATTCGGTGTGGTTGCACTGGCCGCTTGGTGTCGCGCTCGCGTCAGCACTGGGAGGTGTAATACCGTGGAGGAGTGCGTTATGACGCCTGGAACATCCAATGACTCCACAACGTTTCGCTCGACAATTGTTCCACGAGTGCGGGTTACAATTTAGGCACCGGTAGCACGCTCTGGTTTTGCGTACCCATCGCCATCTATCCTCTACGTTCAGAGCTAAAAACATCTTGCAGGTTTTTATGACGTGGGGCCCTTGTTTACAATACGAGCAACACTTAGGAGTAACATCTGATACCGTGGCATGTACGGTTTCCTGCCGTGATTTAAAATTGGAAATATGCGGCGGAGTCGGCGTCTTGACAGTACTGTCCACGACGAAATTGAACTTCAACTGTTTGTCAGCCTCTGTTAGTAGAAAACGTGACAATAACTCCAATTTAGTGAGTGGTTGTTCGTCGGATGGGTAAACATATGCGAAATCGGTAAATCGGGCCCTAGTGTGTTCGCTTAGTTTTACTAAGATGCACTGAAACAGCTCTGGTGATGAAAGATACTCATTTTGTTTGAGCAATTTCAAAGTTGTGACGAAACTACGTAGCTTATTCGCTAAACAATTTAAATCCTCGAGAGAACTTAGCTTGGGACAGCTGCGCAGCGCGGCGACCTCGCGGGCCACCAACAGCTCCGGCCGCGCGTACGTCTGCTCCAAAGCGCGCATGACGTCCTCGGGATCGGCGCAGGTCCACAGGAGGGACGCAACAGCTTGGTACGCCGGACCTCCCACGGCGTTATTTAAACGATCTAAGTTTTCTGAGGGAGAAAAGTCAGATTTAGTTCTCTCGTAACTATTTTTGAAAGACATCTATTGCCCGATATCACCCGTAAACCTTATGAGTTCGGGTTTCCTTGGCCTGTTAGAGAGAGCGTTAATTGCGTGTGTCAATTGTACAATGGGGTCCGTGTGCACGTTTGGCATGCATTGAGGTGCCGTGTTGGTAGAGACCGACCGAAACGGATGTCCTTGGGGTTTTCCCAAGGTGTCAGCCGGTGCTCCACCAGGCGTATATGCTTGTGTTGCCATGTTGTGCGGACACCCATAATTAAGTACGCTTTCTATTACTCTCGAACTACGGGACTTATCGGATGCATCCAGAGCGGCGAGCTTTGCTTGTTCTGCTTCCGCCTCGAGACGGGCAAGCACCCGTTCGCGCTCGGCTTGCTGGCGCTCGCGCTCCACTTGGCGCCGCAACGCATCTGCTTGCAAAGCCAACTTCTGAGCACGAACGGTCGCCGAGGAACGTGAAGAATGAGTCCTCTGGCTGAGCGATGATTCGCTGTGGACACTAGAAGTGTTATTAGAAGGCGCGTTGGCATTCGCGTTGACATGAGTGCTAGCACGAGCATTTGGGCTATCGGAAGCGAGACTAGGTTGTGCCTCGCAACCAAAAGGTGTGCCCTCCTGTCGTATGCTCGTGCTAACAAGCGATGCCGAAGCGCTGTCAGTTGCCGCGGCTGAAGCCGGCCGGGAGCTGCGCTGTGAACGCTCGCGGCGTTCGCGCTGCGCTCGCTCGACTTCCGTAGCCGTCGGATCTGCCTTCTTGCTGCTCTTGCTACGTGTTTCCATGATAAAATGTGAACTATTTACGAAACAACGATGAAAAACTACAATGACGTAAATGTGAAAATTTTTGACAACTAAAAACTACGATGGAAAATCTACGGCGAAAATGGTAACTAATTACGGATCGAATGGACCAAATGATAGCTAGTGGATGAGGATGTGGACTGTATCTAATGGAGAATGAGGGAAACACGTAGAAAACAGGATAATATTAAATGTATTATAATAAGAAAGCACGCAACAAGCAGGCAGACATGTGACAACTGATTCTTAACTGACAATATGTAGAAAAAGAAATAAATAATATAAAAACATAAAGTTTATAAAAAAGGCTGCATCACAGCCAGTCGCCAACACCACTGATAAACCTCTGATCGACCATAGGGTCAGGCCCTTGAGATATAAAGAGTAGATTTACATCATCATCTGATGATGGGCTGGATCATCATAGGCTGATGCCTACTGCAGTCCACTGCTGGACATAGGACTCTCCAGTTGTTCGCCACCTAAGGCAAACTTCTGAAGGATATACCCATAATCGCCACGCTGGGCAGGCGGGTTGGCGATCGCAGGGCGTAGCTTCTTGCTCCGGTGACGCTGCTGCCCGTCATCGGCCTGTGGTATTTAACTACGCCTCCTATCGTGATGGTTTTACCGCCACCAGTCGGTTTGCCAGAGCCTCGTTTGTTGTTCGGCAGGATGCACCACGGGCAGGTGAGGATGGCTTGGAGCGAAAAGGCGATAGGTTGCTCCCTTACATCCCAGATTTACATCATACTCTTTCTTATCATACACCTATACCTATTTACCGAACTGTATTTAATCTCGTGATTATCCATAATACAAACAGTATTTACTCAACCGTCTTGCGGCTTGGCTTTCATTTCTCTCCTGGGTCACCACGTCACACTCTGCTCGTGTTATAGGATATCAAACGCAGATTTTAAAGTATTTCCAATTAACGGTTTCCAACGCACAACGGCACGCAACACACGGCAGCATTCAGCGAATGTCAGCGCAGTCGCGCCGCTGCCGGCGACATCGCGATGCTGTTTCGGTTTTAGGCAGCACCCCCACCGCCGAGAGAGCTATAACTACTGTCTATTGTCCGTGGGATGTAAGGGAGCGGCCTATCATCTTTTCGCTCCAAGCCAATCTCACCTGCCCGTGGTGCACCCTGCCGAATAACAAACAAGGCGCTGGCAACCGACTGGTGACGGTCTAACCACCACAATTGAAGGCCGGTAAGCCGCTCCCTTACATCCCAGGTCGTAAACTGGTCGTATCTCACTTAAATTGAAAAATCCACCTCTAATATTGACTCAATCTAATGATTTTGCGAATAAAACATTTTCCATTATCACTTTTCAAAGAAAATCTTCTGTAAATCCCAATAGTGTGCACAGTTCCGTGTGTCATCCATAGAAATGTGAGCCGCGTCAGTAGCGCGGAATGCACCAGGCAGGGCACGATACTATTGTGCCTGCTACATACTAAATATGCATCCGACGTAAAGGCAGGGCACGATACTATTGTGCCTGCTACATACTAAATATGCATCCGACGTAAGCTGCTTAGTTCTAATACCGAAGGCGGAGGAAACTAGAACTTACTTCCTAGTAAATGAACCTTATTTACCGTGGAAACTCGCATACTTACTTTAGGACGCGTTTAAAAAAGAGGACACAATTGGTACTTACTGGCATTAGTAGGTATATAAATACATCACAACACAACCTACTTTCTTTAAAATCGGAGTAATGTTTGCGATTCTGTTAGATATTTATGGCCCAATATGGCTTCTTCTTCTTCTTTTCGTGTCGATAGCAACAAAAAATTGTTTAAACCTTCCGTGACCAAAACTCCGCCACACTGACAGCATTTTCAGTAGCGAGCAGAAGGTCCTCTCGCGTACATCTGTCCGGACAAGCAGGACAGTCCAAGAGGTGAGTCATGGCCCAATACCTATATGAGAACGCCGAACCGAACCGAAGGTCTTTCTAAACACAGACTGATTCCGAAACAAGACCGGAACAAACGTCCACTGCTGGACCTACGTCCTGTGTGACAATTGTCACACTCGGCTAGCGGGTTGGACACCGCAGTAGGTTTTATTTGTACCCAGGTAAACGCTGCTGCCCGTGTCCTGATATTCCCTTAGTCGTCTTCAAGGACACCCTCATGGGAAGAGAGTGTAGTTTCGCTAAGTGCATGATGGTTTTTCCCTATAGCATTCCTCCTCCTCGCGTCGTAATCCTCATCACTGAGGGTCGTGATGTTCCCTTGGATGATCTTCCTTCTGATGATGTCTCGCCATCTGTTCCGGTTTCTGGCATCATGCAGTGCGACGTGTAGCCGTGTGTCCAAGGCGGAACGGATCTGGTCTGACCATCTTGTTGGACTGCGGCCTCTTGGTCTTTTGCCGTCGACCTTGCCCGTTACCATGAGGCGTTCTAGGTTTTGGTCACTCTTCCTAGCTATGTGCAGTGGCGTAACTACAGGGTGGCATGTCGGCAAAATGCCACGGGCCCCCAGCCGTAAGGGGCCCCGGTCAGAGGAGAATCCAAACTCCCAACATTTATTATTACACATTTAGTGAAAATGGTAGTTAGGTTGATAGTTACGCCACTGGCTATGTGGCCAAAAAATTCAAGATTAAGAAGAAAAATTCACTCTTCGCATACAGGCAGTTGACAGTTTGGTCTTGATTCTTAACTCGCGTAAGATGGAGAGGTTCGTACGGAAAGCAAACGGAACGTATAACATTACAAGACCTAAATAATAGCTTTTCTATCAAGGACAAATTGATACTATGATGTAACCTCATCAAAATCTAAGGTAGTAAGAAAGTATTAAACCAATTATCCGGGGCGGTCCTGGGCTGTTACCCAGTTCTTTATTTCCCAACAAAGTAAGTAGGGAATCCTTTTTGTTTAAGATTAGAGTCTCAATAAAAAGAATCCGTTGTCACTGCGGGAACTGGCGAGCGAGCGGAGGGATGGGAGTTTTTTGTCGATAGTTCATTCATCATCAAATATTTACAAGTGCAATAAAGCACAATTTATGGAACAGTTACATTGGATGCAGATGTTTTAAAAAGGTATTTTCTTAATTCTATTTATACCTACTTCGTTTCTAGAAAAGACAAAATTTGATTAGTTTATTGTGCACGTTGAAATCTAAATATACTTCTTTGTCATAGTCATTGTGATAAGTTTGCACATAAATGACCTAAAGAAGAAGAGGATGTAAACATGAAACGTAACGTTAAAATATATTGATAGCGTTTGACATGACAAAATAAAAAAGTGCATGTCTCTGTTCAATTAAGTACCTACTCGTAAATATTAAAATACGTAATTTTCAGAGTAGCTCGTTGTGGTAGTATCACTTCGGCTTTGTTTACCAAATTTCTTATTCTAAAAATATGAATTATAAGTAGCTATGTACTCCAAATATAGAATTAATCTACTCACCTAGTCGCTATTCTTCACGTAAGATGCCTTCGACCTTAATCACTTGGCCGCGTAACATCCATAGGTGCAGTCGCTGATCGGTCATAACTCCATTGCAGATAAACAATTAATTGTTTTAAATTTACGACAAAATCAACAAAATTACACGCAAATATCTAACTAATGCCACTCGCGTGTATTCAAGCCCCTTTATCGATATCAAGACACCTATTTTGCGGCAAAACCAACACTAGTTAAAAGGTAACCACGACCGTTTTTTGCGGCAAATTAAATATATAAAAATATGGTTTGTTTTATCGATATCGGCACACATATTTTGCGGCAAAACTAAGCCCCACTAATTAAAAGTTAAGCACGACCGTCCGTTGCGGCAAATTACGAATATAAAAAATAAAAGCATTGTTTGTTTTATCGACATCGGCACACATATTTTGCGGCAAAACCAACACTAGCTAAAAGGTAAGCACGACCGTCCGTTGCGGCAAATTACGTATATAAAAACAAACTATTTCACGTCTCGGTCTCGGGTCCGTAGCATCGCAGAGTTATGAAATTAAGTTTCACTTTGCTTTAGACTTGGGATTGGTAAATAAGTCTGGGGGAATTCTTTCTTCTGCTTTACTGAAGATGAAATGAGGTCAGAAAAAGGAGGTTTTATGTGGACATTTTCTGTAGACACTTGAGTACAGTTATAATGGTGAGGGCACTTTATTTATTTGCAGACCGCGAATTGACACCGTGTGAGAGGGCGTCCTACACTTCGTTTATCAAAACAAGCTGTCCATTCCAACATCGTCCATCGGAAAAAAATCGGAGCGCATGGACACATCTTCTTTTTTGTTACCTATGAGAAGAGCTTTCAGGATGACCTCACTCCACCTGATGGTAAGCGGTCGTGAGGTCTAAAAGTTACGTCGACAGGCACAATAGAACAATCCCAATGCGCCTGTCGCCCTCACCCTGAAGGCCCACTGAGATGCCGTTTCACGCCCCGCCTAAAGAACCCACGATTGTAAGAGTAGTAGTAGTAAGTAACTGGTCAATTACCTGTCCAACTTGAACACCCCACAAGCTCCGGAAACCTTTCTCACCGGCAGAAACACGACCCGGAAGTCATTTAGCTGCAGTAGGGGGAGAGGGCAGCTTCATACAGTGCGGTACATTCATACAGTGGCAATATTTTAGGCTTCAGCATATAACAATAAAAATATTGGAACTGTATGAATGTACCTACCTCACTGTATGAAGCTGCCCCCTTTTCTCCTATTCTATAGGGTCGAGGTCCTTCCCCGGACGGGCGGCTTAATTCGAGCGAAAATTCGCTATGTCCTACCTGTCTCAAAGTGGCTCATTTGGAGTCTGACAAACATTCGTGTGATGAGAATTTATGTTTGTTCCATGACTGGGTGTTTACGTGTTGTTTCCTTTGTTGTAGTTGTAATTTTTTGTTGTATATTCTATTCTATACTGGTTGTAACAAATTAAAACAGCATAATCTAGATTTAAAGTATTTATTTCATGACGTTTCAGTCCTCAATCGGAGCGCTTACCATACAAGCTTAGCGTCTATACAGCTAGACTCTCAAATATTGCAAAATCCACTTCATAACTTGGCACACTCTGTATAACACCATAGGAACATCTTAAAATAACTATAATCTAGACACATAATTTATTTAAAAGTTGCAACCGCCAAACAAACCATGTTTTTTGTTCCAAACCGTTTCGGAACACGTTTCAACAACACATTGATATCATTTGGAATAAACAACTAAACCTACTTGTTAGTATGAAAATCAGTCACTAAAGCGTTTTGGAACATTTTATCAATTTGGAACAAATAACTAACCCTAGGTAATTGTTAATATGACTTTGCTATAACTTCAGTACATTTTAATTTTAAGAAGTTAATTTTACGTAAGTAAAAGTTACCTATAATAAAAAAACATAGGACAAACATTCTCTACCTATTCGTAGAATGTGCCAAGTTACCATAGCATCTTATACCGGGAAAATTTGCAAATATCTTAAATGATATTTTTATAAAATAATATTTTATGTATCATTTTTGCATTTTATTTAACGACATAAATCCGCTACGCAATAATGATAGGTTTCTATACTTCAGAGATTCTAGATTTATGTTCTCAGTCAAATTAACGACTCGTTTCTAATTAACATGTCACAATAAAAAAAGAACTTAATTTTTGCCATGGAGTTGTACGTAGTACATTATTTATTATTATTACTTCCATGATTTTTGCAAATAGATTTACTAGCAATACTTTTGCGTGTCAAAACTTTTTTCCTACCAGTACTTTGATGAATTCCTCAGTAGAAATGAAGAAGCAAATATTTGATAAAACGTTATGAACTTAGATTTAATAGAAATAAGGTGTGATGTAAGTAAGTTTATGTATGGCTTCATAACCCTACATAGGTAAATACTTGATATTATATTTCATTAAAAGAAAGCAACGCATCCATTACATTGAGAACATAAATCTAGAAAATTACCGATTTAAATATGATTTTTCAATCGCTCGAACAAGTTTAACAGAATGGTAAGTGGTAAGATATTGTTTATTGCACAAAATACACACATTTACAGAAAAGGTATTACAGACATCAAGTGGTACAATTGAGGCGGTCTTATCACTAAGTATTAAGCGATCTCTTCCAGACAAACTTCAGGTAGAATAAGTAATTTAAGATATCTTATCTTATGACGTCATCACTTCGTCGCCTTACCTTTTACCAATTCGACAAATTCAATCCAGCGATTGAAAAACCATATGTTTTGTACATAAGTTCTGTACTATACTTAAACATTACAATCATTAAACTATTCTTAACGGCTACGGTCCATGGGTGACTTTTGTCAATGACTGTTGTGTCACTCTCATATAGGTCTGTAGAAATATAGAAATATATGGAGACAACCGATTGACAAATTTATTCCCTCCATATATCTATTTCTTGTTCGTATAGTTTCCGGGCTTAGAATAGGACCATCCTATCTCATCCCGTATAGGGATGTAAGGGAGCGGCATATCATCTTATCGCTCCTAGCCAACCTCACCTGCCCGTGGTGCATCCTGCCGAATAACAAACGAGGCGCTGGCAACGGACTGGTCGCGCCACAAATGAAGGCGTAGCTAAATACCACAGGCCGATGACGGGCAGCAGCGTCACCGGAGCGAGAAGCTACGTCCTGCGATCGCCAACCCGCCTGCCCAGCGTGGCGATTGTGGGTATATACTCCAGATGTTAGCTCTAAGTGGTGAACAACTGGAGAGGCCTATGTCCAGCAGTGGACTGCAATAGGCTGATGATGATGATTAAATAAAGTGAGTGACAAAACATTCACTAACAAAAGTCAGCCTAAAACTTAAGAATATCCGAATCGATGTCATCAACGAACATGGACACATTACTAAGAATTAGTTAATGCAACTACAGAGTTTGATTATAACTATGTTTACTTTAGTCAATTGCTGCTTACCTATCCATAAGATATCACAGCAATTTCACATTCAAAGCGAAACGCTCGCTGATTTTGTAGCTAATGTGCGCTGACTTGAGTGACGAACAACTGGAGAGGCCTATGTCCAGCAGTGGACTGCAATAGGCTGATGATGATGGAGCTAATGTAACCTCAAGACTAAAAGCAACACGAAACTGCTCAGAAAGTAACATAAGTCGTTTTTTATAGCACGACGTAATGGCTTCCCTACGCCTGGTGGAAAGCGAAAGAGAAGCCCAAGTCGCTGCGACAACGGGCAAGTAACTTGTCTCTTGCCTGTCAGTTGCCACCACCACGCCGGCCTAAGTCTAACCCCCCACGAGCTCTGGAAACCCTACTCACCGGCAGAAACACGACCCAGAGGTCATTTGGCTGCGGTATTCTATAGGGTGGAGGTCCTTCCCCGGACGGGCGGCTCGATTCGAGCGATGATTCGCTATGCCATACCTCTCTTAGTCGGTTTTCTTTAATAAAGACTCATGTTACAGACATTGTTGCTGTTTGAGTGTAAGTCGCATGTTTCGTTCACTTTAACAGTTCAAAACGTAACATAACATGTAAGTAACATTTTGAGTCATGTAATACAAAAGTAACATGAGTCAATAGTATTCTGGCAACGCTGGATGTAGCACAAAAACTGCGAGCGCAACGCTTTGAATAACTTGGGTAGATTGGTCTATTTATAGTATTTTGTGTCAATGGTAGGTACTCTGCTTCGAATAGAATTAGCACAAAACCTAGCGCCTTGGATGCCGCTGGCGGTCGCCTTGCAAAGGTAGCGGTATAACCATCACGATTGAAGGCGTAGCTACGTACCACATGACGTGGCCGATGACGGGCAGCGCCCTGCGATCGCCAACCCGCCTGCCCAGCGTGGCGATTATGGGTATATCCTCCAGATGTTTGCCCTAATTAACGATCAACTGGAAAGATCTATACCCAGCAGAGGACTGCAAAAGGCTTCTTTTTTTTATAGTGGCTCGACATAATGGCTTCCCTACGCCTGATGGGAAGCGAAAGAGAATTCCTAGTCGCTGTGACAACGGACAAGTAACTGGTCAGTTACCAGTCAGTTGCCACCGCCATGCCGGCCCAACCCCGACCCGGAGACCCTACTCACCGGCAGAAACACGACCCAGAGGTCATTTGACTGCGGAATTCTGTAGGGTGGAGGCTGTTGATGATGATAAAAAAAAATTGTACGTAACTTAGCTATGCTTAGCTTGCGTAAGCTATTGTGTAGATGTGTCTAGACCAATCATACCACCGCCTAACCTATGGAGGCTCACTCGGCGATAAAGTGTGACTTCAAATACTTCATCATGCCGAATATACGGAACCGCTTCGTGCCGATCACCTTGTACAGGGGCTCGTCGCAAATGGCGAACTGGAACAAGAAACGGAACGTTTTAGAAAGCGAAATGGAACAAAAAACGGAACTTTTAATTTTATAGAGTATCTGCTATACATAGTTTTAAGTCAATAGTACAAAAAAGGGAATATTTAATGATATAGCGTAATGGAACACAAAAGGGATTTTTTTGTTATATGACGTAATGGAGCAAAATACGGAACATTTAATAAAGCGAAATGGAACAAAAATCTGAATATCTTGTGATATAGCGAAATGGAACAAAAAACGGAACCTTTAATGATACAGCGAAGTTGAAGGAAGAACGGTACATTTAATGATACAGCGAAATGGAACAAAGAACGGTTCATTTAATCTACACTAATACTAAAAAGAGGAAAACTTTGTTTGTTTGGTTGTAATGAATAGGCTCAAAAACTACTGGACCGTTTTTAAAATTCTTTCACCATTCGAAAGCTACATTATCCACGAGTAACATAGGCACAATTTTATTTTGGAAAAAAAAACTTTACGCGGACGAAGTCGCGGGCGGAAAGCTAGTGATAAATAATTATAGGGAAACGGAACAAAAAACTGTACGCAATAATATAATGAAATTGTTAAACAAAAGAGGTGTCGTAGAAGTCTATCAGGAAACGGGCAGCAGCGTTTACCTGGGTACAAATAAAACCCACTGCAGACACTAACCCTGACAGGGTTGGACAACCTTACAACACAAGCCTTTGGGATCGTAGAGCTGCTTCTCCCTTGACAAGCGCCCATATGTGCTGGAACTGAATTGACCCAAACTGGGGATATGTGCTTCCCGCCAGCATTTATTGATATCTGTTTGTTGTTGGGGTCGTAGAGCTGCTTCTCCTTGACAAGCGCCCACGTGCGCTTGAACTGGATTGACCCAAACTGGGGACATACTCTTCCCGCTAACATTGAATGGTACCTGTTTGTTGTTGGGGTCGTAGAGCTGTTTCTCCTTGATGAGCGCCCACATGCGCTTGAACTGGATTGACCCAAACTGGGGATATGTGCTTCCCGCTAGCATTTATTGATACCTGTTTGTTGTTGGGGTCGTAGAGCTGCTTCTCCTTGGCGAAAGCCCCCATATAATTGAATTGCCCCAAAGTGGGGACATACGCTTCCCGCTAACATTGAATGCTACCTGTTTGTTGTTGGGGTCGTAGAGCTGCTTCTCCTTGGCGAAAGCCCCCATATAATTGAATTGCCCCAAAGTGGGGACATACGCTTCCCGCTAACAATAATGCTACCTGTTTGTTGTTAGGGTCGTAGAGCTGCTTCTCCTTGATGAGCGCCCACATGCGCTTGACGACCTCGTGTCGCGCCATCTGCTCGGCGCCCATGAGCGCGGCCAGCGCGGGGGACAGCTTGTACGCGCGCGTGTAGCCGCCGCCCTTGCCGCGCCCGCCGCCGCCCTGACGCACAACAAAGAACCGACTTCAGTCATCATCATCCTAGCCTAGCCTTTTTCCCGATTGTCTCAGGGTCGGCTTCCCAAACTGAGAGAGTTGGCGAGGGCTAAGCTTTTACACAGAGCGACTGCCACCAGACCTCCGCAACAATTAGGGTAAGCTATACCCATTCCCAGATAGGCGTCAGTTATCATCATCTCTGATATGATGTAACGACTGCTATCTGAGTTGGTAAAGATAGCACCCGGGACCAACAGCTTAACGTGCCTTCCGAAGCACGGAGGAAATCGGTGTCAAATTTTGGTCACCCATCATCGGATTGACCGCGCCAATGGTTGCACAACGTTGCGATCATTTTTAAGCGTACAGGACCGCGGCGCCATCACCGAGTTCCTTCAGTCCGACTCCAAAAAACCGACTTCAGTGAAAAATTAAAATACCTTTATTCACACAGACTTAAAATAAGCACTTATGAATCGTCAAGTGAAAAATAATGTAAATAAGTAAAAAGTATGCGAAGTAGGCTTGTTTGACTAAAAAATGTAATACGTCCGTCTTTTTGACTGCTTGGTGGGTCGATTGGTAGTGACCCCTGCCTTCTGCGCCGAGGGTCGTGGGTTCGATTCCCACTCGGGACAAACATTCGTGTGATGGGGTAAAATAGGGGTTAAACAAAAAGGCGTAAAATAGGGGTTAAACGCGGGCGAAGCCGCAGGGGCACAGCTAGTAGTTCATAAATATTGACTCACCTTTCCAGTTGCCTTCTTGCGTTTAGTTTTCTTCTCCTGAAAACACAAAAATGTAACTTTAGATTGAGTTTAAATAAATAAAGCAGTTGTGGTTACTCCTACCACTTGCCATCAGTAGTTATTACACGACCCTAAATTCAGGGCACTGAATACCGGTTGGGCGGGTTCCCTATTTAGTGCGGCGCTTATTACACTACACTGAAAATCGGTCCCTAAATCAGTTGATATGCGATAATCGGCCCTTCATGTTATTACGTTACGCGATAGGCAGAACGGTCAGGTAGCTAGGCAGCCCCCGATCGCCCTAAATCGGGACCCTTACCCTAAATCTTATTAGACCACCCTTATTCAGAGTTAGGGTCCCTGAATAACGTGTGGTGTAATAAGCACTTAAATAATCCAAGACATGCCACGCTAGGCTACACATCGCCATCTAGCCCCAAACTAAGCCTACCCCCGGCTCCAGGAAGCTATAGTGTTCCCCACGTCCCAGGGAGTTGAAACCTGCCCCGCTCCCCACTCAGGACACGAAGGAGAGGCTCACCCTATAGGAATAGGTACCGCAGCCAAATGACCTCCGGGTCGTGTTTCTGCCCGGCGAGTAGAGTTTCCGGAGCCTCGTGGGGGGGTTAGGGTTGAGCCGGCATGGCAGTGGGCAACTGACCAGTGTAACTGACCAGTTACTTGCCAGTTGTCACAGCGTCTTGGGCTTCTCTTTCGCTTTCCATAAAGCGTTGGGAAGCCATTATGTCGAGCTACTATAACAAAAAATCGCGCCTCGTCACTCACCCACTGGGGTAACAGTCAGACCCCTCTTTCCCAGTGGGCACTATGGACAAGTGCCCGGGGCCCCGCGGTCGATGGAGCCCTGAGCTCAAATACGAAGTGCCTAGTTCCTATCAGGGCCGACGAAATAGTGTTCTTTAAAAGACAATAGGGGCCCCATTATCTTAATATGTCCAGGGCCTCCAATAGGTTAAAGACGGCCCTGCCTCCGGGTCGTGGTTCTGCCGGCGAGTAGGTTTCCGGAGGTCGTGGGGGGTTAGGGTTGAGCCGCATGGCAGTGGCAACTGACAGGTAAACTGACCAGGTTACTTGCCAGTTGTCACAGCGTCTTGGGCTTCTCTTTCGCTTTCCATAAGGGCGTAGGGAAGCCGGAAGCCATTATGTCGAGCTACTAAAAAAAAAACCCGCCCCGCACTCACGACTGGGGGTGACAGGGTTGCCCAACTATACTGTTTTTAAACAGTATTATACTGTTTTTCACTAAATTCTACTTTTTACTGTTTAACAAATTAAAGTATACGAAATACTGTTTTCAGCATCAAATCGGCAGACACATTATTATGTGGTTACACTTAGGACACTCACAAATTGTTTTTGTTTGGTAATAAATGTATAAGATACTGTTTGTTTTTTAAAATACTGTTTAATAATCTCTCATAGACCTGAACATACTTTATTTCTTGTAATGAAAGTTGGCAACCCTGGGTGACAGTACCACCTAGCCTCACTCATATTCGCTGTCGTTGCTGTCATCGTCCGTCCTCGGACTCGTCAGAGACGCCTTCCGCGCCTTCTTGCCTCTCTTCCTGCTCGCCGGAGTGCTCTTGGCAGGCTTCTTGGGCTCCTCCTCCTCCTAATCACAAATTATATATTTGACTAACTAGGCCTGTTGCCGTAAAAATGTAATTCTTCCGTCGCGGCCTTATACTGAGCGGAGACCATTTTAGTACACTTGTTTTTAAAATATGTTCACTTTTTTATTGACAGGCTCGGTGGCTCATTTGGTAGTGACCTCTGCCCTCTGAGCAAGGGTCGTGGGTTCGATTCCCGCACAGTACAAACATTTGTTAGTCATGAACATGTCTGTTTGTATTGGTCTGGGGTGTTTTCTATGTATAATATGTATTTATTACAAAAAAAAAAAAAAAAAAAAGTATCTAAGTAAGTATATCAGTTGTCTAGTACCCATAGTACAAGCTTCGGCTTAGTTTGGGGCTAGATGGCGATGTGTGGCCCAGCGTGGCATGTCTTGGGTTATTTATTATTAATTTATTTATTTATTTATTTATATGCTCATAGATTTAACATAATTCTCTTGTTTTTTTATATTCATAGTTCTATGTTTTGTAATTTTTTTCCTTTATTTGTACTAAATAAAGCATTTCTATTCTATTCTATTTAATTAGTCCGTCTTTTAGTTTTGTTTCAAAAATAAGACACCTATTTCTGTTCTTTCGCGACTACATCATTCGAGGTCCATAAGCTTTCGAACCACTGAGGCAGTCGAAAAAAAATCGAAACAGTGAGCTTCGCAACAACGGCGTTCGAAGTACTTCGAAGCTACGTAGGGGACTCCTATCACCTAGCTCGGCGGAAGAAACTTCCACTTTTCGTAGGGACAAGTCTGTTCCTACAGGCGTTATTTCACAGTATGCGAGCAAAGATTTTTTTAAAACATACCTCTTCTTCATCAGATTCGTCTCATCGTCGTCTTCTTGGACTTGTCATCATCATCTTTCTTGTCATCGTCGTCATCATCATCATCATCGTCATCGTTAAAAATTGTTCATTGTATTGTATGTTTTATTTAGAATTTATTGAAGCTTTTGTATGGGAGTGTACTTGGTTCAGAAGGCAGAGGTCAATACCAAAAATTGTAATTAGGCTATTATGCCTAAAAATTGTAATTAGTCCGTCTTTTAGCTTATTCAAAAATAAAAGACACGTATTTTTACTTTTTTCATTCAATAAACAATAGCAAAGATACAAATCATCGAAAGTTAGGAGTGGGAGTCTTTGACGTCACTCGCTCCCGTAAAAATGCCTCACAGAGTGACGTCACGCGTAATTTCAACTGGCTATAACTTTGTAAACTTTAGTCTAATTTACAATAAAAAAATACGTGTCTTTTATTTTTGAATAAAGCCCATTTGGTCACGACCTGTCAAAAACGCATTCTCTCAGCGACAAGGCATGGGAAGTATTAAGTAGGTACTTCCATGGCGACCAGACAATAAAGATTTGTAGCAACAGCAGTGAAAAGATTGTCAGATTTTTTAAAGAGATAACCTATCATCTGCTCCGGCTTAACGTCGTCCTCCGGGACACCCTGTATAATTGTTCTTCATCTAATAAGAAAACCAAAATTATTTTACACTAGCTGCTGCCCGCGGCTCTGCCGGCGTGATATTCCTATAAAACATAGCCTATGGTGTTAATCTGATGTACAAACTATATTCCTGTAAAGTTTCATTGAAATCCGTTTAGTAGTTTTTGCGTGAAAGTGGAACAAACAACCATCCATCTATCCAAACAAACTTTCGCGTTTATATATTAGTAGGATTCGTATTTTAAATTCGCGCGCCCCAGATTTCCTTACATTAGTAGAACCATCGATTTTTATTAACTCAAAATAATGCGTGAAACGGAACGCATTAATGTTGACAACTTGGATGACAACAGCTCGGCGAAATTTTTTTTATTTTTTATTGTTTGAAAAGTAAAATATCATCTAGGTAGGGTATAATAGATAATTAGGACATTAATGTCACTGCAACTTAAGTATTTTATTAACACTTTTAGTACCTACTTCTATTTAAACATTTAAAGAACGTAACCCTTTGTTCAAAGCGTCCGTATAAACGAAACGCAACGCAATGGCGGTGGCGGCATTATATTGACAAAACATTCATTTAATTTTCATAAATAAAATTATATCATAAAATTGCTTTATCCAACGACTTTAAATTAAATATTCCTCAAGAGAAACCAGTACTCTCATTCTTAATAAACTCCAGACAGTTTCATCATAGCATACGTAGAGGCTACGTTACGCGTTGCATAAAAATAAACCATCAGTAAATGGGCCGCAACGGAGAACTAAAAATCGTGCCGTACATACTGTTCAATCCGCACATTATTACCAACAACTTTCACTTGAAACATTTACAGTATAAACATCATACTATCAGAGATATTTCAATTTCAAGTTGCGAAAAACCTAAGGTTCTATTGCAGGTTTGCATGGAAGCCATTACGCGGCCCCCGACCGAAATAATCCAAAGCGTTTTTACAAGAAAATAACACGACAAAAATGTTGTTAAATAATTCAAAACACAGACGTTGCTCTTACTTTTCGATATCTTTACGTAGTTCTTCTTCGCTGACGTGTGGCATTTTTTCTTGAGTAAGTGGATTCAGGTACGGCTGCAAACACAAGGAGGAAGGAACGGCCACACAATAATATACCTACGCGCTATGTGCTACACGGCGTCCCTACGAGACTTGCCGAAGTCGTCTTCGAGCTGTTTCGGGCATGGATCGGCAATCGTGTTCCGATGAAATGAGCAACAAAACATGCAAGATGCAATTTACGACCCGAGTAGGACGTTCTGGCACGTAACGGGTGTACAAATTTAACTCTTATGCTAGTCACTATAAATGTGAAATTTTCTTTTTAATGTTTTTGCCAAGTTCAACTGTTGTTTACATTAAAAGTCATTTACGGAGACCGCTCTAACCCTTATCGTTTATACTGTTCAGATAACTAAATTACTAAAAATGTTGTACCTCAGTATAGAGGTTGGTGGTATTAAAATGCATGCGGCAGTTTTAGATCATTCCAGGCCTCGTGACACCAACCAAAAGATACTTGACGGAGGGGGCCGGGGTTTTTAATGGGTATTCCTTACTCTGCATCCTTACCTTCTCCAGACAGGGTGCGGCTCTTCCGTTCATGTCTCATCATGCGAAACAGGCACATTGGACTGTGGTTTAGACTTTAGCTTCGGTACATTATACAACGTAATCGAATATAATAATAATTTTTCATCCATATCGATTCTATAAGAAAACCAATCACTAAAATAAATATTCTAGTTACCTACCTAGGTACATTAAGTAGTTATTAACAGCTGACCTCATAACAAAAACACTTAATCAATGTCAAAACCCACAGAGTACCTACCTAGGTACCTACTTTGTAATTATTCAAGGACGTTTGTTATGTCCTTGGTAATATTATACTGAAATTATGGAAGAATTATCTATAAGTTGTAAGGTACGTAGTACAATACTTCCATGACTGAAATAATAGACCCAAGATAGATCTTGACAGTCAAAAGAGGTACTGTACAAAAAATCGGCCTAGTGCGTGTCGGGACTCGGCCGCTACGCAGGGATCCGCACCCATATACAGCAAAATATAATGTTTTTTTTATGATATTAAGATGTATAAAATAAGTACGACCCACATTTTACCCACTTTGAAGGATCTCTCGCGCAAACTATTCAGTTTAGAAAAGTATTGATCTAGAGAACCCTCAACATCATACCCCACACTTAGAATAATAATCTAAGGACACAGATTACCCCCAATAGATACCGCATGTTCGGCATTTTGCTTAGAGTTTCGCGAGTCAATTCAGGTGGTATGGAAAGGGTGTGGGGGGACGTACTCAATTCTCAATTGATGTACATTTGTATTGTGCAATGTCGATTAATTTTATCGAAAAATTACACAATCAGGTATATTAGACTATATTATCTGTCTGTATCACCTTTTCAGTATTTGTGGCAATACTGGATATTTATCTATGTTTAAGTATATAAATATATGTTTATATATGTCACCGGGAAGACAATAGCAAGGAATCGTAAGTTGATCAATTTCCTAGGTAGTTGATTACTTTCGGAATATAACAAACGGTAGTTGGAAATGTATTATTTAACGCAATTGGGATTTCAGTTAGTAATTCAACTTACGGTAGCCTGACAGTCATTTATAATTTTACCTATTTTGCCACAAGTTAATATCGTCCTCAAAAGGGCAATCGTTGCTCAATGTACTATTTAAACGGTTGCCACTATTAACCCTTGTCATGCCCTTGGTAGCAAAAGTTACACGCTAAGTGGCCTGGGTCTCTCAGGACCCCGATTTCAAAATAGCTTCTTTTTCTATAAATTCTATATTAAATGGCGTTTACAATGATTCAATGACGTATGCGAAAAAGGCAAAATAGTTATAGTAGTAAAAATCTACTTTAGAAATTAATCAACTTTACTTCAATATTTTGAATTAAACTAAAGCACACCTTTTTAAAAAAATTTCGAGACTATAACTATGTTTACATATATTTAGTATCCAAAGAAATGAAAATCATAAATCAGACTTGAATCCAATGTATGGCATTATCATATACTTTTAATCCTAAATAATAAAATAATTATCTACATACAACTTGGCCATTTACATTTTGTAAATGCTTTGGTTTGTAACACTTTGCGCAATTAAAATCGAGTGGTCAAAATCAATGTGACTACTACATATCTCACAAATTGTATTTTTCATCCATTCTAAGAAACAGCTTCTCCTCAAATCCCTCCTACAGCAACGTCAAACTCTTTTCCCACTTGAATCAACTATTCAGCTCCGACTTCCACATTCAACTCTTGAAAATCATAAACTGATTATATCCTGCGTCTGTTAGTTTTTTTAATTCATGAAGATGAACTTATAAAAATTAAAAATATTAATTATGTAATGTACAAACTAATATTATTTAATGGACAAATTGCCAATATTTCATAAGGAAGAAAGATAAATAAATACTTACAGAATAAAGTCACGCCGTATGCCTGGTGTGGGGGGGGTTTGTAGGACCCGAACGGCTTTTACGCTCGTCTTTTTACGCTCGTAGCGTGCGCGGACTGGGTAAAACGGGCGGAGGGCATTCCCACTGTTAGTAACGGCCCAGCTACTAAAAACGGGTGAGGCGCTAAATTCAAATTAAAAGAACTACAATGGTTCGCGCGTTGTGTGGGATCTGACAGACCCCTACCCGGCATGCCAAGGGTTTTATCCTGTAACAGAATACACTGTTCCCTGATGGGTTGCCGGGATAACGCCACGAGAGCCATTGACCATATCAACGTTCACCTCACCTTGCATCGGATGATTTTACGGGACAAGATCCGTTATATGATCAATTTACTAAAATACATACGTTAAATAAATACATTTCAACTGCGTTTTGACATTATAAGTATATTTAAATGTATCTAAGTTAAGTTTATCAGTTTGTCTAGTACCCTATAGTACAAGCTTCGGCTTAGTGGGAGCGATGGTGGCGCTGTGTGGCCCAGCGTGGCATGTCTTGGGAAAAAATATTCAAATGAGTATAGTTATAAATATGGTTAGGTGAAGTAATACAGCAGCAGTTTTCATTTACTCGTCTTCTATCCTTCATACAATTGCAAAACTATCCTATGTAATGTCTCTAACAGCAGGGTGCGGCATTTGTCCATTTTAATGTTCTCTCAGGACACTTTTGGAAATCCTAAAGTAGAAACACTAAATTTTTTCTATCTTGCATTATCGATATACTTGGAAAGTAATCATTGTAACACTAATAGTCAAACGTTGTGCTATGCTAGAAAGGGATAAAAATAGTGAAATAGGTAATGAAAGAAAGGGGATCATGAAAAAAGACATCAACGGCGAGCTAACATCTGTCATATATTTTCCATCGTATCTTGAGCTCCCCCCGCTCCAAGGAGTTCATTTACTAAGATTCATACGTTTATGTTCCTACAACTAATTAAAAGTGTCTCCGATACACACGGGTCTGACTTTCTGGCAGTACTGACCGTGGTACTGACGCACTTTAAGCGCATGCGTATTCGCGCTGCAATTGCACTGATGTATTACCTCCCATTGAAGTATCAAGTACTTCGTACAACAGTGGCATGGCGCTCTATCTATGCATATTGAAGCCTAAAATTAAAGAAAAAATGAAACCTTATGTTAAGGTCGTAAGAGGTCTTTGTTCAAAATATGTCTTGTCAAAATAAAATCGTAACCAATGAGAGGGAAAATAGTGAACCAATCGTCCCTTTTCTAGCTGCGACTAGATTGCTAGATAGAGTACAGAAAACACCGGACCTGGGCCCCTAACACACCAAAAAAACGAAAACTGAGCGCTCGCTTGAACTGGATGGCGCGTACCTACCCTTGAGCCATGTACTCCCCTTCATTTGCCCCCCCCCCCGTGTTTGAATATACAAACTAAATTCGTCAAAGTTGATTTTGTTATTTTAATTCATGATATTCAAACACTGAAAGGAAGAATGGGAGGGATTGATTTTGCAAAAATACGCAATCCGTTCAACGAAGCATCCGCTCTCGAACAGGGTGGTAGGGGCTCTGACAACTTCACATGACATCGCCGTCTTTGACGTTGGTGGCGGGGATTTTAATTTGATATAATTTTTCTTAACTGTAATTACAAAGGGGGGGAGGAGGAGAATTTGTGTCGTGGGGGCTTGTTTGAAAGCGAGTATTATCCTGGATTGTAGTTTGTTCCCTTTCACAAGTATACTTTTTAAACATAATTTGTTAATGAAGAATTAGGGTGACCATGCTAATTATTATCCAATCATAAAAGTCCAGTTTTTGTTTGTATCGGAAAAGAGCGTAATCTGTGTCTTTTATTATTGCACGTTCAACGCGTGTTATCATGTTTCGACGTAAAGGAACGTACTATATGTTCGTACTATATGTACGTTCCGTTATTAAAAAATAACACATGCAATGCAATTTAGATATATTTTAAGGAAAATTACTGATCAAAAATTAGTATTAAGCCCAGCCTAAATGGTAATTGCACCATGGACTGATGATATGAAATTGACTCAGTGCTCGAGTTTAGACACAAAAAGAAGGCCAGTTGTGGAAGATTGTAATCAAGATCAGTCGCTATCAATAGCAATTTATTCGATCTCGTTGATGCGTTAGTATATCCCCCAGACTTTAATTAAATATTATTTATACATTGGCCGGTTATACGTTAATAGCATTGATAGACAAAATTTCTTGTTTCAAATGCCGTATGGTGTTATTACACCACAAAACCATAGACCAACTACTTGTTGTTGACATAACAAAATTTTTTGGCATTTACTGCTTTTATAGACCAAGGAAACTTAAAGCATGTTTCGATTCGTCTTCGAAGTTTTAAAATACAGGGGGGGTGAGGCGGCAAACTATTTATAACATTATCAAATAATCATTAAAAAAACGTACACAAAAATAAAATACCATGTATGTTGTTCAAGAATTTTATAGCAAACAGCATACATTGTTAGATCCACCACATCCTCCTCAATCTAATATTTGAAGATCCTCATGATATTCAATTGGTAAAGGCATTAGCCAATTCATATTTAAATTTACGTTTAACACATATGCCAAATAATATCAGTCAGTAAAACATATGAAGGAATAAGCTGGGTTTACGGGCGAAACGTCACAATTACTGTCCCTCTTTAGTAAATCTTGATTTACACTTAAATTTGTCCTAAATCATAACTATTTTTGTATGATTTCAGGAATGCTTTAGAACCTCATATGTCAGTTAGTTATAAATTATAATGTGATGAATACATTGTAAATACACTATGGTGAAAAGAGTAACTACACGAATTTCTTGCCGGTTTTCTTATCGGTAGAATGCCTGCTTTCCGAACAAGACCCCGTGGATTGTAGTTTTGACTAGTTGTTAGTGTTTTTAACCGACTTCCAAAAAAGGACGACGACTGAGATTTTTTTTTGTCAGTTGGTTACCACATATCTCAGAGAGTTGTGAATTCTTTTTTTTGTTCGAAAGGGTTGTACTTCCTTTTGGTCCCATTGTCGCCATATTGAAGGTCGGTTTCTTGCAAAAGAAGTGGTGTTCTTATAAAACGATTATGAATAAAAAATATTTTGGCTTACAATGTTGGCTTTTTTTTTGTAGCTATGTATTGACATTGTACTTTAAATCATATTTTAATATAGGTCCCACCCTATTCAGGAGAGGAGACAAAGGGACATGCACTTGTGATTTCGTTTCGGCTTCGATTTTCCGGACCAACAGCTTGTTCCTTATATATTACTTCCTAGATTACCTCTCGCGCGATATCTTATGTGCGGTATATTAGGGATATCTGTGTCAAAGACCCCACTCGCTGGATGAAAAAAAAAGATTTACGAGTTTCTGTTCTAATGTATGGGGATCCCCAATAATTCTTAATTCGGTTTACAGATTACATCTACGTACCAATTTCAATTATGTAGTTCTTAAGTTTCGGAATAACACCTGGCTGTAACCCTAAAAAGCAGAGTTTTAGTAGAGATCAATACCATGTTCTATTTTTTAAAGAACCATAGAAATTTAAAGTTTTCATTGTGTTCTGTCCAATGACTAGTAGTGTCATCTGGGCATTTACCCTAGTGTCGGTTTACAAAACATTAAAACAGTCAACGTCAATATGTAATTATTTATATTTTAAAGTTTCGGTTCTCTATCTGTCTCAACTATAGAATTACAACACATCTAAGGGTCCAATTACATATCATACCCAGCCATAATCCTACAGCTAAATTACTGACTACCCAAAAGTCACATTAAAAGTGGCACATTCTTTAAAAAATAACAAATGCATGTCCATTATGCAATTTTGTAATTTATATATTCCCAAAAAAATTACAAATATAAAAAATGTATATTACATTTTCGCCATATAGGTAATATTCCAATTCTACCGTCTGGTCGGAGTTTTACTTCTGCCTCAAGAACCCTTCTGGAAGAGACTACTACCTAGCAGACCACATCTGCTCACCTGGCAACTAGGCACTTGCCTACCACATGCCAATCCACTAAACCAATCTTCCACCTCGCCCATCTCATCACGAATACTAAGGTACACATAATTAATTTACAAACAACTTAAAATGTAAAATAATTAGTCAACTAAAAAGCACAATGTAGACATAAGCTTAGAACATAAGCAAGCATTTCTTCTAAGCAAAAAAAAGAACCGACTTCAATATTTCACTTTAACTTTTCGAAGGGGGGCTGTTAATTTTCCAAACGGTTCACAATTTCTGTTATGTAGTAACAACAATCAGCATCAAAAATACGAATATTCAATCAAATCTGAACATCTTTTTTTTGTTAAATCGGGTGTAAAAAATGTGCAAGTTTTTACATTTCGATTTACATATAGCAGTATAGACAGGTATCATTATTTAGTACATCACTTTATTTCACGTACTTAAACATTACAATTAATACACTATACATAGGACCCATAATTAAAACCTAATATTAGCAAACAAATAAGGACTCAGGTTAATGGAGTTTAAGACTACCATTTAATCGCCAAGCATGTTAGGACGATGACTATAAATTCTCTATTGAAGTCACATTCCCGGCGGTCAAAAGATAAATGCATCACTGTCATCCGGAAAATAGCAAGAATCGGTAAGTTGATCAAATTCCTAAGTAGTTGATTAACTTTCAGGAATATAACAAACGTAGTTGAAATGTATTATTTAACGCAATGGATTTCAAGTTAAGTTGATCAATTTACGGTAGCCCCGGAAGTCATTTAATAATTACGATTTTTGACACAAGGTAAATCGTCCCTCAAATGGGCAATCGTTGCTCAATGTACTATTTAACGGTGTGCCCTATTACCGTACTTAATACCCTGTTCCCTGATTGGTTGGCCGGATAACGCCACGTGAGCCATTGAACCAATCAACGTTCACCTCACCTTCGTTCGGAATGATTTTACGGCAAGGACCCCGTAAAATGATTCAATTTACTAAAATACATACGTTAAATAATACATTTCATCTGCCGTTTATTATTTTCGGAAGTTAATTCAACTACCTAGGAAATTCGATCAACATACGAGTCATGCTATTATTCCGGTGACACAACCTACCACTGTGTTAGTTTAGATTTCATTACATATTTTTCTCTTACAGTTATCACAAGCAACTATACATGCAAGAAAGGGATAAATGCTCGTCGGGTCTTATACAAACTATGATTAGAATAATTTCCACCCAGCCCCCGGTAGTGCCGACCCCGTCGCGTAGCTGGGACGAGGCACAGGGATCAAAGTATCGTCAACCCCGGCGTGTGGATTTTGTGAGCAATATCTTCCAACGGAGTCAATAGTACTTAATACAAAATGTACTGCATGGCTGCAAGCACCCTGCCCCAAAACACTGTAAGTCACATTACATTGTAAAAGTACAATTTTTATGAGAGGTAGGGCATAGCGCATCTTCTGCTCGGAACTGAGCTGCCCGTCGAGGAAGGACCACCCTATAGAATACCGCAGCCAAATGACCTCCGGGTCATGTTTCTGCTGGTGAGTAGGGTTCCCGGAACCGTGGGGGTTAGGGGTTGGGCTGGGCATGTCAGGGCAACTGACAGGTACCAGTTACTTGCCCAGTTGTCACAGCGGACTTGGATCTTCTCTTCGCTTTCCATCAGGCGTAGGGAAGCCATTATGTCGGCAATTTATTTTTTTAATGTTAACTAATGCTAGGCGCGCAACTGATGACTTTTATGTAACCTGACGATTATCCTCTCATTCTTCTCATTTTAAAAGTGCAAAAAGATAATACGACTTACACGGATAGACAAAAAGTCACTAGTGCGCGCCTAGTGTAAAATTGCAAAGAGAAAACGACAGTCACTCTGACAAAAAGTCACCAGTCTAGTCAGTTCTAGGCGCGTTAGTGTTTTGGGTTGGCGCGCGAGAGCCTACTATGGGTACATTACATAATATTTTAACACAAAAACTGTGAACTTTTGCTACGAAATTGCTTGTGGGTAGATTGGTCTTTAAAACTGAGTTTTTATGTTAATTAACCTCCCCCCTGTGACATTTCAGTCATTATTGAACTCACGGAAAACTTGACAGTGCCCCTGACAGTCAGGTCAGGGGCACTGTCTAGGTCAGGTCAGGTCAGTCAGGGGGCCCGTGGCCACTTGTGTCACCCTATAGGGTCAGGAAGCGTAACAATAAGGGGCCTGCGCAGACGACAGACTTTTTGTGCGATAGATTCTGCGTCTGAGACATTTAAAAATGAACATCTAGGTCACCTACAGCTCTGCGACAGAATGATCGAAGATGATGCGTTGAAGTTTTGTGAAAATATCCGCGACAGGTTTTGCGCATCGAGTGCGTTTACTGATATAATTGCATCACAGACTAAAAAGATGTGTCCACGGATAGTCTTGTCTGTCTAGCTGCTGACCCTATTGTGATACATATTATTGTGTAGACTTATGTTGGCTTTGCGTAGCAAAGCTGAAGTGGAAGAAAAATTATAAAAATATGAAATAATCCCACTTGCCCCGCAAAGGGGGGCAAATGGGAAAATTGAGGACTGACTCGACCAATCGTACCTACACGTCTTAAACAGCTGAGACGAGCCTCTTCCCCTGGATGGAAGTGGGACTCCTGATATTTCATCATACCGAAGATGCGGAATCCTTCGTTCCGATGACCTTTGTACATAGGTTCGTCACAAATCGGCGAACTGAAACAAATAAACATTATAGTAATAACTAGATGTGACGGGGGCGTTCGCACCGCGTGAATGTCGGGTTTCACATAAAATAACGGACCTTACATAAATAATTAAATAATAATAAATAATAAAACCTTTATTTCTCTACACAGATTCCTTTATATTCTTAGCTACTTAGGTTTACTAGGATTACAAACATTATTTAAATACCTGGTGCGTGTGAAGGAGACTGGAGCCTGAAATAGGTTTCCGAGGAGAAACCCGTTACAGGTCCTCCAGTGCTCCAACCCCCAGTTAAATAATTATACATGAATGTTCGTGTTGCGACAAATGCGCGTGTTATTTGCGAGTAATGTGACCTTGTGTTGATGTTTAGGGAACAAAAAATGGTACTTAAATTTTAAGTTAGATTTCTAGCAATACATGAGTGAATTTAATTCCATGCAGTAGTTTCGCGTGATGAGCGACCAAACAAACAGATGAATATTTCTCCCGTTTTCCCCAACACATTCCATCACTGCTATGACTCCTATTGATTTGTAAGCGTGATGAAAAGTATACTATAACCTGCCCATGAGTAATAAGAGATAATTGTAGGTACCAAGTTTCGTACAAAATCCGTCCCAGTAATTTTTTTTTTCTATAACGTACCATACAGACAGGACAAAAATTTTACTGACTGCATTTTTGGCATCAGTTTCGATCACTAATCCCCCTGATAGTTAATTTTGAAAATATATTCATGTACAGAATTGACTTCTCTACGGATTTATTATAATCCTAAGCTGTGCCAGCGGCGCGTTTCGCTCGCGTGGATATCGGGTTTCAAAAATAACGGACTTCCATATATACCCATCTATACCTTATGTCTAAGTTTTAAGTTAGACCTCTTAGCAATACATTGGAGAAAACCGCATTCAATTCTATGCAGTAGTTTTCGCGTAATGCGCGTCAAACATAACAGGTTTTTAAATTTCTCGCGTTTTCCCAACACTTCCGTCGACTGCTTCCGCTCCCTTTGATTGTAGCGTGATGAAAAGTATCCTATATACCCTGCCCAGGGAGTATGAAGAATAATTGTACCAAGTTTCGTCAAATCTTGTTCAGAGTTTTTTTTTCTATAACGAACATACAGACAGACAGGACAAAAAATTTATCGATTGCATTTTTGGTAACAGTATCGATCACTTATCTCCCCTGATAGTTATTTTGAAAAAATATTTTATGTACAGAATTGACTTCTCTACATCATTTAATTCCCAATTCAATTCAATATTTTATTGCATACATGTTGGTAATACAAGATGTATAAGGTATAGAAGATAACGAACATACGTGACCAACAGACAAAAACTTTTACTGATTGCATTTTTTTGGAATCAGTATCGATAATAAATAATTTTATTTTATTTTATTTTATTTAAATTGTTTTACCCTTTTCGTCCAATTCCCACATGTTTGTTGTTGGGGTCGTAGAGCTGCCTCTCCTTGACGATTGCCCACATGCGCTTGACGACCTCGTGTCGCGCCATCCTCTCGGCGCCCATGAGGAGCGGCCAGCGCGGGGGACAAGCTTCAAAGTCCTCGTGTACCCTCCACCTTGCCCTTCTTGCCGCCGCCACCCTAAACAGAAATTTGACGTCACAGCGAGTAGTTCAACCCAGCAGTCATCCCCATTGGGATAATTATTGAATCCGTCCAAACTCCCGATTTCATTTTACAACCGTATTGTATCAACGACTGCCCCATATATGAGGCCGTTCTTTTGTTACATTTCGGGGGGATGGGTGCAAGGAATGGCCACTTTAATTCTTTAATGTTGTGTCCCCTTACTAACATAGTCATTAAGTATGTATTACTAACAAAATGAGTCTTTGTTTACTTATAAGAAATAAATGAATTGAATTGTATAAATATGACCAAACGGAGCAAAATCTGAACAGATGTTTCTCAGATGGGTGAGCTTTTTTTTTGTTCTCCAAGCAACTGAATGGGAAAAAATTTTAGTTAATAATCATCATTCCTAAGCAAGAGGAACATCTCCCGATTCTTTCACAAGTATTGTCTAGTTGGAGTCAGCTTCAGCTTGACCCTAACTAGCTACTAGCCATTTGCTAAAAAAAAAAAACGCTCTGGCTAGGACTTGCATCCCTCTCCTAATAGGAATAACCAATCACGATTGAAAGCGGAGCAAATAGGTATCCACCAGCCGCCGCAAGCGGGGCGTTGCAAAGGCGTGCAATGCACGCGGGCGGGCGCATTCAGGAGGGGCGGCAAATCAGACAATCATTGACTAAAATTCCAGTCATAGTCACCTCACAATACTAAAAAGATTCCCTTATAAAAATAATATGATGAACGGCGCCCAAATTATTTCCTTATATCGTAGCATTACATAGCACCATCTATTGAAATCATGGAACAAAGTTATCCGTATCGTGCTCTATGCGAAATAGGGAAATCCCACAGATATCAAGGGGAAATCCCTTAAACCCTTAACTTAGTGGACGCGTTAGTCTCACAAGGCGACGCGTGTTTTGCGAAATCATAGAATTGACCACTTCCTCTAATCTGGCCGGCCACCCCGCGTCTCAGTACCTTCTGTTTTAGTGTTAAAAACAACCAGCAGATGCATACATATGTGGCATCGATTGTTTAATGAGTAAGTAATACTAATTTGAAAATCAGCGTAAGCCCCGTAGCCTCTGAGACTTACGCGTCCATAGGTTGTCAAACAAATATTTTTTCCGTCCAATTTTTTTATTTTTAGGGTAGATAGGCTCACGAAAAAACAAAGTAAAAGGCCACGAATTCGTAAATATTATATTACAAACAGAGAGTTCAGGAAAGTCAGTCCAGAAAAAACCTTGAAAGAGGATTCTAATGCCCTGGATGCATGGGTAACGGAGTTCGTAGTACGGACCAATCTCACAACGAAAGTGTTTTTTGGCAAGTTCTTTGGTTTTCGATCGCGAACTTTTAACAGCTTAGTGAAAATGATTCCCAAGAGGAGAATATTCCAGAAGAGGCTCCTATGTATTGGTAATTTTTTGCTCCAATTATGTCCCCCAACATGTGTCTCAAAAATGGTTTGACCCTTACATAGTGTCAGAATTTATTTTTGGGTTTTCAGGAGTCCGTTTTTTATGTATATTTTTTCGTGACTTTAATATTAAATTTTTGGTAAAATGTGTTAAATAAGAAATTGTAATATTGTGAAGCCTATTAAATAGGCTAAAGATAGGTTCTCATGCAACTAAGTAGAAACGAACTACTGTTTGGTAATTAT